>MJUT01000611.1:264454-275295 GCA_002080005.1 Gigantidas platifrons
TAAAATAGCCAATATGATTAACATACATGTAAATATTATCCATCTTTTTTCTCATTTAACTATAGTGAGTTCGAACCCTGTTTATGGTGAGGTGTACTCAATAACAACATTATGTGATAAAGTTTGTTAGTGATTTGTGACAGGTCGATCGTTTTCTCCGGGTAATCCGATTTCCTCCATCAATAAAACTGATCGCCACAATATAACTGAAATATTGTTGAAAGTGGCATTAAACACAATAAACATAACCTTTACCTCATTTATTTCTTGTGTATCTATTGTCTAAATATCAATTTTCTTTTAAAAGTGAATTTGTGACATAATTATGTCCCCACTGCTATGAAATAAGGGGGCATTAAGTTTTACCTGCATCTGTACGTCCTGCATTAGGTTTCTACTCAACAACATAAGTTCCCTTAAAGTAAATCATTTCAAATTCATAAACAAGGTCAAGGACCATAGAAGGAAGACCAAGTTTGAATTCAGACTTGACCACTTATTCCGTTCTTAGAATTATACACCTGTCTACTTCAGATGGAAACAGGTGCATCCTAGACCCAATTCTTCTATTTTCATTGTTGACATATTATGCTTGCATGCAGAGATATTAAACTTTTATATAATGCTGTACACCAAGGTAAAACTAGACCAAAAAAAAAAAAATAATAAAGAACTGCTTACAACACATTTGAACAAATCTCCAAATCTGTACACAATAACATACAGCATAACCCTATTCTTCAATAAACATTGTTCAAACTGTTTTTTTAGGTCACTTTGACCCTATTTCTACAGTAGTAAGTAGTAATTCTAACTACAAGTGCTAGGATATATCACAATCCTATGTTTGTAGACGAAATAGTGTTGACATACCCATGGTAGTATATTTGTAAAACATTGGCGATATTCAATAGCAAAATTATAAATTTATGTACATACAATTCACCATTTTAGACTTCAAAATTTTAAATATTCATTTGATGCAATTTCTAAATATCAAGGGACAGAACCACTGAATATATTTCTTAGGAATCTAGTAATAAAAGTTAGGATCTGAACTCCTAATAGTTACATGTACATAGTTTTTTTTACCTTAGATGTAACTTTCCATCTTGCAGTTTGTGGGAAGTCATTAATTTCCAGCTCCTCCTCGTACCGTTTGAACATATCTGCAGCATTCTCTTGTTCTTCTTCTTCAGACTGAGGTTTATATCCTAGTTTAGCATTCAGTTTCTCTGCTACCTGTTCTGCTATTGTCTTGGACTGAAAATAAAACAACCATAGAAAATATGAATACAGTGAACTGTATAATATTATACTTTGTAACCCATATTGTAATTTACATTTGTTTTACTTTGACGACACCTATTTTTATTTACCAGGAGGAAAAATTGTTTGACCTATTTGAGATTTTTTTTTTTTATAATCATATACATTTATTCATCATTACCTGTTAACAATGCACCTTGGTCATCCAGGTTCAACCAAGGGTCCCTGTTTTACAACAACAGATAACATACACAAGGTTAGACATGTAACTTACACAATAAAAATCATCACATATTTATAAATCATTACACACAGAGAAAACAAGAAAATATACTTATATTAGATATATAAACAATTATGCAAAAAATATAAAAAGTATTCATTTCTTATTTATTATTATCATTCTATATTTCGAATACACCAGTCGAGTACACCCTTAAACTCTCCTGTTGAGTGCACCGATAGAGATTTAAATCAATAAATGTTGATAAATTGGTAATGCGGAAAGCATGAGGTAAGTTATTCATTTATTTTATTTCTGATAATTGTTAATTTGTCCTTTTCTATATTATTTAAAATGTTTGTTTTTAGTAAAAAATCTAGATTATTATGAAAATTTCTTCTCCAAGTAATTCTAATAACTTGATATCCCAAATTAATTCCATTGTGTTTAATTTTGTTACGAATTTTCCACAATTCCCACTTAAAAATATATATTATGATGTTTATAATATCCAGGTTATCACCTTCGTGATAGCCTAGCATAATGTCTTTTTCTCTAAATTTTCAAGGTATTTCCAAATCAAAGTTTTTTTTAACAAATCTTCCATCTTTTTCATTATAATTTTTGCAGAAGGGCACTGAAAAAATAAATGTTGCAGAGTTTCATTATTGTTATCTACTTGACATAGATGGCATTTACCGTTTGACATATTCATTTTTTGAAGTCTGTTTTCCGTATAGATAATGTTATGAATACATTTCCATTGAAATTCTTTAATTTTGTTTGACACGTGAACCTGTTTTAATTTTGACCAAACTTGTTCCCAATTAATATCTTCTCCATAAAGGGCTTCCCATTTTATTTGACATATTGGTTTAATTTTCTTATTAATAATCTGATGAATAGATTTCAATTCTATTTGAAAGGGAAATATTATTTTTTCCATTTTGTCGTATAAATAAAGGTCCCTATTCAGTTTTAGAAAGTGCCCCCTATTTGAATTAAGATCGACTGCTATTTCACCTTGTGAAATTTTTACAAATTCTTTTGGAACGGCTTTTTTAATTCTAGCATATTCTGAAATACAATTTCTTTTATCATTCAAGGAGTTGTAAATTTCATTGCAATTCTTAAAATCATTTTCGATTGTGGACCAGATATCTTTTATTGTTTTAATATTACTTTTAACAAAGGATGCGAAGCATATTGGTTTGTTTTGGAAAGTAATATTTGAGTTACAGAATAACCTTTGTTCTAATATTTCGTCAATTGTACTACTTTGTTGTAGATTGTTGTTAAATTTAGACCATGAATGAATTAAATTTCTATAAAAATTTGGAATATTGTTTAATTTTAGAGTTGATACATTTGAGCATCGACACATAAAAAACTTTTCATTGAATTTGAAATCAAGTTTGTGTAGCCAGAATTTACCTATTGCATTCCAACTTTCTGAAGGTGAATGCAGAATACGATAAAGTAACTTTATTTGCTTACTTGTAATAAACGTGTCTATATTTAACATACCCATCCCCCCTTCTTTTGTCTCTATAAAACAACAAGCATTTCTGTTAATCTGATTAATTTTACCATTCCATATAAAACTCCACATTATTGTATTTATTTCTTTTATATATTTATCAGGAATTCCCCTCATTTCAATTTCGTATCCACATAGAGATAATAATAAATTTTTAATTATAAGAGTTTTACCCCCATAAGTCAAATTTCGACTTTTCCACACATGTATACAACTTTTCATTTTCTCTATAATTGATTTCCATATATTATCATCTTGAATGTCATATCCATGATGTATGCTCAATGTTTTAACATTTCCTGTTACCCATTTTATTTTTGTAAATGTTGGTCTCCTATTTCTAGCAGAGCCTATGTATAAACCTTTAGTTTTATCAAAATTTACTTTGGACCCAGAAGCCTTTTCATAGGTTGATAGAACATCAAATGATTTCTTTAGTGAATCTTCATCTTTATTTATTATTTGGGTATCATCAGCAAACATGCACAACTTAGTTTCTAATGAATCTATATCTCCTTCTCCGGGTAGTTTTACACCTTTTATATCACTATCCCCCCTTAAGGCACAAGCCATTGGTTCTATTTGCAGAATGTAGATAAGAGGAGCTCTTGGAAACCCCTGTCTACAAGAGCGAGATATTGGGAAATATTTAGGGACAAACCCATTTGTTTTGATACATGTTTTTGCTCCATTAAACAACATTTTAATCCATCCCCTAAAGTTTTCCTCAAAATTAAATTCCTTTAAAACATAGTCTACCCATCCCCATTCAACCTTATCAAATGCCTTTTGTTGGTCTAAAAATACTAGAATAGCTTCCTGGTCTTTCTGATCTATGTAATCTATTATATCTTGTATTAAACGGTTTGCCTCGCTGATATTTCTACCTTTAACAAAACCCCTTTGATCAGAATGAATTAAATTCGACAGTTTTTAACCTTTCGGCTAAAATCTTTGCAATTATCTTATAATCGGTATTGAGTAATGTTAACGGCCTCCAATTACAAATGTTTTCTCTCTCCCCACTTTTAAATAACAATGTTAATACTCCCCTATTCTGAGACTTGCTCAATTTCTTTTCTTTGAAAATTTCACATACCAGTAATATAAATTCTTCATTAATCATTTCCCAAAAAAGTTGATAAAACTCTGATATAATGCTATCCTCACCAGGAGATTTATTTGATTTTAATACTTTCAATACTTTAACGATTTCATTAGAATCTACATCTGAGTCGACTTCACCCTTTTCCTCTGTGGTCAACTTTTCTTGTAAATGTTGTGTAAGATTACTCCCACATGTTTCGTCCCATCCCTCTGATGTAAATAACTTAAGAGTAAAAGTTTACTTGTTCATTTATTATTATTGAATCAATATCATATTTGTAATGACCTGCTGATGTTTTTATTCTATTCCACAATTTATCTTGTCCACGGTTTTTTTCGAGGTAAAAAAAATAACGTGTAGATTTTCCCCCTTCCTCTGTCCATTTAATCCTCGAACGAATTTTTGCGGCTTCAGTCCTATTTGTATAACAAGTATTTATAATTCGTTCAATTTCTTCTATTTTATTATTCGTAACAGTATTATTATCGTTGTTTAATTTAATATGTTCTAATTTTTTCTCCAAATGTTCAATGTTACTTTTATTTTTACCCTTATTTATTTGTTTACTTATATCAATTGTCAAAAATTTTATTTTATCTTTCGTAACTTCCCACCACTCTTGAATAGTTTCAAAGCGGTTAATTTGATTTTTCCATGTAGGCCACCAAGTATTAAAGACCGAAATAAACGTTTCCGACTTAATAGTATTCAAATTCATGACCCATATACCTGGACCCCTCTCAATGTCTTCCAGTTTTACTTTAACTATGCAAATATCATGGTCACTAAAGGGAAAATGCTTTATTTTTGAGTCGAGTAGTTTACTGCTAAGGCTGTTGGAGCATATAATATAATCTATACGGGATTTTGTTTTTCCCCTGTGAAAGCTGAATCGCTTAGTTTTGGGATTATTATTTCTCCATATATCAAATAAATCATGTCGGTGCATGAGTAATTTGACCTATTTGAGATTTTAATTTAAATGTTTTTATTGCAAAACAAAAGATCAATATAAAATGATATACAGTCAAACCTGTATATAAAGGCCACTCAAGGAATCCTGAAGATGTGACCTTTATGAGCAGCTGACCTTTATATTATAAAGGTAAAAATTATATGCACTATTCATTAATGGGAAAAATGAGACTTCCTTTTATAGACAGTGATTATTTATATTGATGCCCTTAAAGACAGATTTGACTTTATGCTAATATTCATTTTCCAAAACAAAGAATTTCACGAAGTATCAAAAAATGTATTGCCCTCCTTTTTCATATTGTAACATAATGAGATTGTGGTGACCATGGTGGCATGGCAACAATCTGATGGTAGTTTACATAAACCATAGTATTAGTGCTCATCACCTCAAAAGATTTTCAACTAGTTCGTGGCCATGGTATATTGTATTTGATGTGATAAAGTTTGTAACAGACTTGCAACAAGCCTGTTGTTTTCTTCAAGTATATCTGATTCCTTGCCTGCAAACGGAATGCAAAGATAAATCTGACATATTGTTGAACGATGCACTAAACATCTATAATCTAAGGTAATCTAACTTACAGCTACAAGAGGAGCAGTTCCCTCCCCTGTCATCAGAGATCTAGCAGCTATCTGTGTAATGTCCTGAGCATCAGGTCCCTTCTTCTTACTGATCTGTGCTGCTAGACGTTTAGCTAGTTCTAGTTTCTGTTGGTTAGATTGAGCTGCACTGACCGTCAAAGATTGTTGTGGATTATTAAGTACTGGATGAGAAACATTTGTGACTCGTTTGATACTGGCAAACATATTCTCTATCTGTTCTTCAATCTGAAGAAAAATATTAAACAATATACATATCTGCACCAATCTACAGTAAAGGACATTAAGATGACATCTTTGTTTTTTACTTAGCTTAGTTTAAACATATTTTATCCAAAATAAACCATACATTTATGTTACAATCCATACAAGATATTATATATACATGTAACAGGATTCGGGAACAAGCTAAAATGGTCTCCTAAATTGTTTATTTCAACACGGTATTATTATTACTACAAGTCTTATGGAGAACAAACTAGACCTATATTTTACATTAAATCAATGAACATCTCAAACTTGTGTACTAATCAAAAGGCTTTTTCTATAATCCATAAAGATTGTAGAAATAAATGAACCATCATATCACAACATATGTATGTGAGAAGACTGTAAATTCTACCTTCTTAGCCAATAGTCAGCTACGAGTATTCATTGACACTGTTATTGTACTGTCCATATTTATGTTGTTATTCATTGACACTGGTTATTGTACTGTCCATGTTTATGTAGTTATTCATTGACACTGGTTATTGTACTGTCAATGTTTATGTTGTTATTCATTGACACTGTTATTGTACTGTCCATGTTTATGTAGTTATTCATTGACACTGGTTATTGTACTGTCAATGTTTATGTTGTTATTCATTGACACTGGTTATTGTACTGTCAATGTTTATGTTGTTATTCATTTTTGTGATAGTATGTGGGCTTTCTCAGTGGAAGCAAATATGCACAGTTTTTTTTTGATCATTTGTTTATATATGTATCTGTTTTAAATTGTCTACAATTTTGTTGAAAATTTCTAACTGTCCATAAATGATTTATTTAAGCTATCATTAAACAGTTATGCTGCAAAATATACGATTGGTCTTCTTTTTTTGACAAAAAAGATCCAAAACTATCGTTGTCAGAATTATTGTCCAGGGTGACAAAAAATTCAAAGTGAAAGTAACAGCGCCTCCTATAAAAACGGAAGTTTGGAATTCTCAGGATTTTAGCTTTGAGGTAAGAAAATTACTGTTAAGATTCAAACACTTCAAATTGTCACGCTCGTTTTAATGTTGTTTGAATCTAACGATACGTAGCGTATTCGCCAATAATTCGGTGTTTAATCTTCATTTTATGAAGGTCAGTATGGAAAACAACAATAATTTTGGGTATGAAAAAATACAAATGTGGTAGACAATATACCTTTAAATAATTAAATATTTTACATCCTGTTGTAAAGTCAGTTCTGTTGGCTTAATGTGGTTGTGTACTACAAATTCTGTATAACTTGATATATTCAAAAATATCTTATTTCTAAGGATCTTTTAGTTAAGGAAATTAATTTATAAAATTTGTCATGATATAGCTGATTTACTGCTAAAGTTGGTTTTAAACACCAATCCATCAATCAAAAGCAATATCATCTATGGAATCTTATTTTTTGTGTATTGATTTGTTAAGGGCCTAATGTGATGGTCGTGATCGGATGGAAGTTGGATTTATAACTACCTATGCAATCAGTACCTATCACCACTAACGTTGTGAGTTCGAATCCCACTCTGGTGAGGTGTACACGATACAACATTATGTGATAAAGCTTGTCAGTGACTGGTCAGTGATTTTCTCCTGGGACTCTGGTTTCCTCCACAAATAAAACTGACTGCCATGATATAACTGAAGTACTGTTGAAAGTGGTGTTAAGCACCATAACCCTAACCCCTATTGATTTCTGATTTATAACTTACATCAACTCCAGCATCTTCATCATCAGAATCTTGTAAACCCAGGGCTCTCTTCTGAAGTTTTTTACGTTCATCAGCCAAATGTGCTTCAGTCTCGTCAAACTTAAATCCACGCCCATGAAATCCACTGTTCTTTACTATCTTACCATCCTACAAAGATTAAAGAGATCAATACATTTATCATGTAATACTATATTTACTTTATTGTTCAAAGAAATATAAGGGAAAAAACATGACTGAAATATTTTGGTGGTACCTAGGCCATGCAAAGTTAATTACTTGGTTCTCAGGCCCTTTTTTGTCAAAATTGATGAGGGAGGGCGGCATTTTTTTTTATCCTTTTACTGCTGTAAAAAGTGATGAGGGAGGCATTTTTTCTATTTTTTTTTTGAAAAATATGGCAATGTATAAATCTTTTCATTACTTTATTGAAAATTTCAATTTTATTTCTTCCGATGGTGGCAGAAACATCACAAGTGGTTAATTTTTATGGAAACGTCCAATCCGCTGGTCCCAATGTACCATTTTTTTTTATCTCCATAAACAATTCCAATAAGGTACAAGCTTCGAAGAAGCCCCCTATTATGTTTCCTGGTAAAACTGGCAAACATTTGTGCCGAATTTGCACAGAAACGATTGACATTTTGTCTAAATGTCAAACGGAAACACGTTTTTTATTTATACATTGTCATAACGATGCTTAAAATCTCATTTAAGCATGATGCGTTTTAAAGTGTTTCACCGACCACGCGATATAAGAGAAAAACGGATGCGGTTGTTTTTTCCGTACGGACAGCGCTACCGCATTAAAAAAAAATTTAAACTATTTTTGCAAAAAAATCGGCAATGCGGCGACGAATTTCCACATGCGGGCGGGCCTGAGAACCAAGAAATTAACTTTGTATGGCCCTATATATTCTCTTTTCACAGTGAATCCTGCCTAAATCGAACCTCTGTGTGACCAACTTTTTTGTTTGGAATAGACAGGTGTTCTGTTTACACAGGTTAAATTAACATAGATTTCTTACATTGGGAATTTATTTAAAGTTTGGTTTATACAGGATTCCAGTTTATTCAGGGTTCAGTTTAAGACATGTTTCACTGAATAATTTTGTATGTACCATATGATTTTTTGACAATACAAAGCAAGTGTAAAAATGTTCCTCAACTACTGCTAAGACATATAATATTAAATTATATTGCAGTTTGTATCTTGCTTGATAATATTGATCCCAGTATTCTTATTGCATTTCTTTCATACATTTCCAACTACATGTACATTTAAGAAACTTTAAATTTGACATTTCTTAATATTGTTTTATAAGAGTATTTTTCTTGCATTTTTGGTTTTAAATTTTGCATATATATATACTATTACATGTATAAAACATGAGCAATTGTGATTTTAATATGCAGTCAAACTAAACTAAAAACTTTCAGGATTGATGTTTTAGTCTACATTTTATTTTAAAGAGAAATTCATTTTGGAAATCAACAATTTTTATGATAAGTCACTGGGGATAATAATGAATAATTAACAGCATTGTGACAGAGAAATGAACAAAAACAATTTATACTGGAATCAGCCAACTATTATACATGTAAAAGGTGTACAAGTCAGTGATGAATTTGAAGAATTCAAAAAATAACAGAAAAAATATTGAGAAAAGAATGGACTTGAGAAGTACCTGGGCACCTCAAATAGCAAGGTGCTCTTACAGGTGAGGTCTGGGGATATGGCCTAAACAAGCTCTTGGATAAATGGTCGAAAATCCTGCATTCTTGCAATTTCCTGGCACCTAAGTATAATTCTAAAAAAACACTTTCTTGAACAGAGACATGTTAAAAATACTATATTCTCACTGTTATAAAGGCACATTAGTAACACTAACTTTCATTTGCCAAATGTATCATTTTACCTGAAGAAATCAGCTTTCATTAATTTTCATCATGGCGGAATCTATTTTGGAGTTGGAACCGGTGAAACTATTTTTTGAAACTGAAAAAAGCCCCATCAGTAACAGGTAAATGTTGCTAACTAGTTTCCTGGTACCCTGATTCAAAGAAGGGCAGAGAAGGTAGATAAATAAGAAAGATGTCAAGTTTTGTAATCTTTTACACACTGCAGGTAAACAAAATACATGTACAGATTATGTCGAGGGCCAAAACTAAAAAAGAAAAAATACAGAAATGCAGGCAAAAAAGACTGGAAAGAAAACTTTTACTATAAATACTCACCAATTTGGCTCTGACTTTCAAAGCTTCCCAAATGTTCCTCAGTTCCTGTGGCACTTCTGCTCCTGACATTTCAAGTGCCCTTATTATATCCCCTGAATACCTTTCCTGTTCAGGAGTTATAAAAGTAAAGGCAAAACCTTTATTGCCCGCTCTACCTGTACGTCTGGAAAAGAATTAATTATTTTTTAATTTTACCAAAATGTAGGGGGAAAAATTGTCAATCCATAAAAGTGATACCCAACCCAAACAAATCATTGTCTACATTTGAATCCTCCCTGTTACACACACACAAATTTCAGATAAAATGTGACAATTTCATTTTACTTTAATTTTAATAGGATAAGAGCCCATTTGTCACAAAAGAGTTTTCATTGCTGTTTTTTTTTAATATATTGTTCTCTTTTTCCAACACAGGAAACTTAATTCTGGTATGTACTTTCAATAAAATTATAAAAAACTAGAGGCTCACATGAGCCTGTATCACTCACCTGACATAACTAAGTCCTCTTAAGAATGTCTGCATGCCGAATACATCTAAGTTACTATTCAAATCCCATAGGGTTCTATGTTAAAACTATGTCTGCTCATGGCAGCCATCTTGGATGGAGGTAGTAGTCACCAGACACAATTTTAAAAGTATACTACCCAAGGACCATCCATGCCATATTTGCTTTAAATTGGCTGACTGGTTTCAGAGGGAAGACTTTTAAACAATTTTCCCATAGGGTCCTATGTTAAAACTATGTCTGCTGACTGCAGCAATCTTGGATGGAGGTCAGGCTCACAGGACATAATTTTGAAAGTTGACCACCTAAGGACCATTCATGCCATGTTTGCTTTAAATTGACTTGCTGGTTTCAGAGGTGAAGACTTTTAAACATTTTTTCCATAGGTCCTATGTTAAAACTAAGTCGAGTCATGGTGGCCATCTTG
>MJUT01000611.1:284176-305478 GCA_002080005.1 Gigantidas platifrons
GGTGGCTGGTCCATTATGTGTCTAAACATAGTGGGCAGGTTTGACTATATATTCAACAATTCTACATTACCTATTGGTCCATCCTCTTCATCTAATGGTGGCTGGTCCATTATGTGTCTAAACATAGTGGGCAGGTTTGACTATATATTCAACAATTCTACATTACCTATTGGTCCAATCTCTTCATCTAACGGTGGCTGGTCCATTATGTGTCTAAACATAGTGGGCAGGTTTGACTATATATTCAACAATTCTACATTACCTATTGGTCCATCCTCTTCATCTAACGGTGGCTGGTCCATTATGTGTCTAAACATAGGTATAAGAAATGCCAGAGTTTTACCACTGCCTGTTTTAGCTATACCAATCAGATCTTTACCAGACATCACAGCAGGTATGGCCTGGGCCTGGATAGGGGTTGGCTTCTCATAATTATGTCTGTTGAGAATTAATAACAAAAATGAAAACTTATATAGATGATGATGATATAACAAAATACATCAAATAGATTCCTATGAAATATTGAGGTTTCTATATAGCTAGCAATAAAAAAAAACAAACATCACAGGCAAAATAATTAAATGTATTGTTACTCCAATGACCTTAATACATCTACAGTAGTCTCTATCTTATAAGGTAACTCCCATAAAAGTCCACTTATGTTGTCAGATTTCAGATGATCTGAGATAGTATTCTACTTCTAAACTGTCCCCCTGAAGAGAGGTCACTTTTTCATTGCAGAAGTGGTGGCCTTATAAGAGAGGGCATATTGTGTACTAGCATGATCAAATAAAAGAATAACAAAGATAAAAAAAATACTATCCAAGGCTCAATTTTGTCTACTAAAATTTCGTTTTTGGCACCCAAAATTTAAATCTAGTGGCCAGCGTGACCACCAGCGTAATTGAGGTTGGCGACCAGAAATTATGGATAATTTTCCGTATTTGATTCGATTTTAGTGATCGCCATATTGGAAGTCATTTTTGCGCTTTTACCTTATCTTTGGATACCAATTTTTTTTACTTTGGCCACTAAAATTTGAGCTTGGCCACCAGATTTTTGGAGTTGATGCCTGCTATTATAGTGAATTTTCTTCAGTATATATTTCTGTATGAATTAATTGCACATAACAAGCTTACATATATGTATATTTCATGATTATTATTTATTCTATAAGAATATTCATGAGTAAATATAAAACTGTATGATTTATCATATACTTATTTAATATTTTGTCAATTATACTACTGATCAATAATAGTTTACTAAAAATGAACTTGATTAATATTTATGGTAGTTCATTTAAAGCTATAAATGCATTAAACACCTAATACTGCTACAATCGTGATTTCTATTTTCGCCTGTGGAGAGTTGAACTTGATAAACTACATGTGATAAAGTCTGTCAGTGACTTGTGGCAATTGATAGGTTTTCACCAAGTACTCTCCTTCCTTTACCAAAAAAACTTACCACCACAATATAACTAAAATGTTGACGTCTCTCATAATCAAATACTGTACATTCTGAAATTATTGCATGCATTTATTGTTGCGATTCCTCAACCACTGACAAAAATGTGAGGTTTAATTATTGCGACGGGCCAAGATAAAGAAAAAAAAATTGATGTAAATTTTTATCTAAACGTGCGTTTTCGTATTTGTATGTCGTTAATCCCCTTGCAAGCCACGTGTCATGTTTACCTTTAATTAAAGTGATACACATTTCCCTTTGTACATACATTTTTCACGTGAATGAGAATCTAGAAAGGTTTCCACATGCTGGTAATATAGTATCGATCGAAGCGTGCTTTTGGGGATCTAGAAATTTTTGTAACAGGCGAACTTTAGTCATGTGCTGAGTTGACAGTAATTGAACATCCGAAGGCTTGGGGCTCGGCTTGGGTAATATAAAGGTTAATGAAATTTCAAAGAAAGATAATTTGAAGTGTACAAAATAAATTGCTAAACAAAAACGGCAATTTAAAAGAATAATGGCTTGTATGAATCTTTTATCAGAACAAGCTCAGTTTTACAAACAAATTTTAGTTTGCTTTTTTTCAAAGTGATATTTTAAAATAAAATATTGTTCAATTATAAACTATACGGTAATTAGAAATTAAAAAAATGCCATAAATAGATGAATTTTTGGGGAAGCAATCATAGAAAATAAAATAAAATAAAAATCGGGCATTTATTAAAACAATTTTTATATAATTAGATCGATGAGAAAATAAAATATTTTTTATCTACCCTTACGACGAAAAAACATCGAATGAAACTGACAAGTCATTATTTTGCAAAACATTGAAACACAGAAGTTTAAATACACACTCTTTATTTTGTCCTTAGACATATTTACACAGGAAATTGTAATCAAAACAATCAATAAACATGTACACGCTTCACCACTTCCTAGGTGTCAGTACTCTAGAACATGCACCTGTCGATCTTACCTGTGTAAGAAAAGGGAGATAAATTAAACAGAAACTGGACAAGAAAAGAGCACATAAAAAATGCAAGGTTTAATTATTGCGATCGCCGACCAGTCGCATTTTTCGCAATAATAAAAACATTGTATTAATTTCTAAATTTACAGTACATATAATCATCAATATGTTATTACCTTGTGTTTTATTTGTAGAACAGATTTAAATACAACTTGAAAGCATTCCAGATTTCCTTGCAACTGTTGTATTTTTGTTTTACCTCATGTAATTTTTGTAGAAGAGAAATACTTACAACTTAAGAACACTCATGATCTTATTACTACATCCACATTGTGGCCAGTTCTTTATAGGTTTAGGACAACCTTTACCAAGTACTTTAATCCCCCCCAGATCTAGTCTATAAGTCTATACTTACAACTTAAGAACACTCATGATCTTATTACTACATCCACATTGTGGCCAGTTCTTAATAGGTTTAGGACAACCTTTACCAAGTACTTTAATTCCCCCCAGATCTAGTCTATACTTACAACTTAAGAACACTCATGATCTTAATACTACATCCACATTGTGGCCAGTTCTTTATAGGTTTAGGACAACCTTTACCAAGTACTTTAATCCCCCCCCAGATCTAGTCTATACTTACAACTTAAGAACACTCATGATCTTATTACTACATCCACATTGTGGCCAGTTCTTTATAGATTTAGGACAACCTTTACCAAGTACTTTAATCCCCCCCCCCAGATCTAGTCTATACTTACAACTTGAGAACACTCATGATCTTATTACTACATCCACATTGTGGCCAGTTCTTTATAGGTCTAGGACAACCTTTACCAAGTACTTTAATTCCCTCCAGATCTAGTCTATAAGCATCCACCTCTACAATAGAAAATAATAATAAAACTCTCACTTATACTGTAAATTTTGTCATCTTCATGATTTCAATTGAAAAATATCTCCTTTGGGTATCAGGTTTTGTCCATATATCTTGATTTTATGTAAGTGGAAAAAAAACATTTACAAGGAGAACTCTTTTGTAATTTATTTATTCATGTTCGATTGATTTAAATTCCATACTAATATATATATATTAATGCTATATCTTCCGGAGCACCTGAGTTCACCTCCGGTTTTTAGTGGGGTTCGTTTTACTCGATCTTTAGTTTTATCAGTATGTTTTGTCGATCGTTGTCCTTTTGTACTTTTTCTTTTGGCCATTGTGTTGTCTGTTCTTCTTCTTAATACAGTTTCTGATTGCCCCTTTGGTATTTTCAAACTCTTCTTACTTAGCTTTAGTAACCATTTAGTTATACAGTCAATCAATCACAATTTTTTGTTTTGGTTTTCTTGCCACCAAAGATTTCAAAATTATCTGTCTTCCCAATCTTTTGACTTTCAGCGTACCTGATGAAGTTTATCACAGAAACGTGTGATGCACTCTGTCTTCCCAATCTTTTGACTTTCAGCATACCTGATGAAGTTTATCACAGAAACGTGTGATGCACACTAAATTAGATATCTACGTTTTTATTTCAGTTTTGACGTAACACAATCTAACTACTATACCTTCTTGTGTCATCCTAGCAATCTCTGGTACTTCTACATAAAAGTTTTTCCTGAACGGTGGATAATAAATTCTGTCGTGATCTACTGTTATCATCTCCTGTAAAAATATATACAACAACAGGTTTTAGGTTTATGGTGTTCAACGCCACTTTCAACAAAATACAACAACAAATTGTACAGTAAATACCCAGTCATAGAAAAACAATATATTGATTGAATGAGTTAAGACTTACAGAAATATTTCAGAATTTCAGATTACTTGATGTCTGCTACGATTTCTGCATACTATCAATGTTCGGTTTGTCTTTACCCCAGTTGTTTGTAGGAGGATTCATGTCTTGTTTATGTTATTTGTGTTTGTTTGTGAATAGTGGTGTTCAACACGTCATGACTATATGAGTTGGTGTCCTATAAGGGACAGGAACTCCTTATCCTTAACTCACTTGTGTGCCCAAAGTTGGAGCAGTGAAAATGCCAGAAAATACAGTAAAAATTCCTCAGATGGACAAAATATTATGAAAACATTTGAACAGTTAATTTGATGAAATATTGATCCCACTGGCCAATAATAAAACAATAATTTTCACTCAGAAAACAATTTGTAGTAAAAATCTGTCTTATCCAGTTTTTATGAGAACCTCTATTTCATTATTGACAGGTATTTATATGTAAGTGTACTACATATACATTGAAACCTGTATACACTGAATTCTGAAAAAAAAAACAACAACAACAACCAGAAACCTGTATACACAGAACTTAAAAATAAAGTTCCAATGTAGAAAATCTTTGTCAATTTTAACCTGTGTCAATTCTAAAGTCAAAAGTGGGTACCAAAAATGTTTGCTTTAGACAAGTTTCACTGTATATATAATTTTAAACAAACCTTTTTCTTGTTTTTCTCCTTGGCTATTTTTAACATTGTAGTGTCAAGATCATCTTCTTCATCTTCTGAGGAATACTAAAATTATAAAATTTAAAATTATTAAAATTTGGCCACAATTCTGGTGAAGGTAGCTGTCCCTTAAAATTAACAACTAAAATCATATAAACAAACATATGATTGCTTTAATAGTGTTAATTATATGAACTGTACTATTATATCCTTAAAATTTACTTTTTATTCATACATACAAAATGTATTAACAGTTACATTGCAAATCATCTTATTCTGTACGTTTGTGAATATTTCCTTGCTGTTTGCTGGTTAATGTTTGAGATTCATTAATTTAATTCTGTTATATAAATAACAATAAATTGATCTGTTACATCATTATTAAATGATAAATAGCTAAAAAAAAAAAAAATTAATCTACAATTCAGAATTGACCATCGATTTTAAAATTTGATAATTTATCTATCAAGGATTAAGAAATTGTTATCTAAAGGAATCATCAATTCTATATATTTGATTAAGATCATTTTATATGAGCACCTAGGTTCACTCTCAGTTTTGGTGGGGTCTGTATTGATCATCTTTGTAGTATTCTGTGTTGTGATGTGGATTTGTTTGTTTTTGTTTGTCTTCGTTCTGTGTCTTGTGTACCTAATGTTTCCAGTATCTCTGGGTTGTCCATTCTTGATTGCTCCTTCAGTTTTCTCTAAAGTTTATTTGTTCTGTGTCTTGTGTACCTAATGTTTCCAGTATCTCTGGGTTGTCCATTCTTGATTGCTCCTTCAGTTTTCTCTTAACGTTTATTCAGTGTAGTATTCAGATAAAGAGGGCAAAACAAAAGATTGAAATTTTATTGATTGATTGATTGGTGTTTAATGCCAACATTAGCAGTATTTCAGCTATATCGTGGCATGAAGATTGAAATTTGTGAGCGTCATATGATTGACATACATGATCTTCATACTAACCCAATTTTACCTAAGCTTATCAAATAGTCATAAAGTTTTAGCAGTGCATATAAAAAGTCTAGACTGTAGATATAGTTATGTATGTATACCTCCATAGCGTCCATGTTACTCTCCATTAATTCTCCTTTCTGTTTTTCAGGGTCGACTTTCTTCTTGACCATACCTGTAATCACTGTCACTTTCCTAGTATCACCCTACAAATAGGTATTTAAACATATAAAACATTAGCAATAGGAAAATATATATACGTGGTAATGGAGTTTTTTTCCTTAAAGTACAGTGGAACTTGTGCAATCCGACACCTGAGTTTTCCCACATCCTGTGACATCCGACAATAATGTATTGTCCCAAAGTATTTCTGTTAACTAAAATAAAACCTGAGTATCCCAACATTCTGTACAATCCGACTCATTTCCCTGGTCTCTTGCTGTGTCAGATTAAACAGGTTCCACTGTACATACATTTTGAAAAAATCTTTGAATTTTAATGCAATGTCAAATATAAGGAAAGAACTACAATTTGAGGGCTTTTAGAAACATAACTGGACTCCACATGAAATTAGAAATATATTTTATTTACATTTTACATTAGCACATATAAACATGACCAATAAAAAGTCTTATAGGATTACAGTTAATCCTGTATTAAGATT
This sequence comes from Gigantidas platifrons, assembly GCA_002080005.1. NCBI lineage: Eukaryota > Metazoa > Mollusca > Bivalvia > Mytilida > Modiolidae > Gigantidas > Gigantidas platifrons. The sequence continues at coordinate 290,710 of MJUT01000611.1, forward strand.
TCACCTTTGGGACAAGGAATAAGTGGTCTTATAAGACAGGTGATCCTTTAAAAGAGGCTCAATTCATATGAAATTTTCTATGACAGGACAAGAAAAGGGTGAGCTTTTAATACAGGTGACTGCATGGTCAGGTTTGACTATACTTACATTTGTAGCAGTTTCTGTCTTTACAGGGGCAGATTTACTATCTTTGGTATCGTCTATTGTCTACAATAGGACACAAAAACATATTATAGTTTAATAAGTAAAACTTGACATATGTATGATTAAATACGACCATTTGATATACTATTTGTGTGATAGTATGTGGTTGTTTTGAGAGGAAGGGAATCTGTGCAGTTTTTTTTCATTGTTTGTTTATATCTGTATCGTCATTGGAGATCCAAATATCAAGAGAGGAGGGTTGGGATCCCATCACCTGGTTTATCCCTGCCATGTTCGATGAGTTAAGGTTAGAGGTGATTGTTTGTATTGTTGATATTGGTGGAATTGTTGATTATCACTGTTTAAACTTTCTTTTTCCATAATGATCATACATATAAACACAATGAATTAGTTAATTTACAATCCCTGTTAACATGCTGTAAATGTCTAACAAATTTAATCTTGATTGCCATCCATGTAGTTATTGCTATTCCAAACTTTACCTAGTTCTTTTCAATTGAAGAGGTTATTTCACCATTTCTTTAGTTGAGTAATGAAACGTCTCTAGTTTTCTTGTCTTATTAAGGGTTTGTGTTGGGTTATGGTGTTTAACATCATTTTCAACAATGTTTCAGTTATATCGTTAGTTCCTGGAGAAAACCACAACCTGTCGCAAGTCACTGACAAACTTTATCACATAATGTTGTATCGAGTACATCTCGCCTGAGCGGGATTCAAACTCACAACGTTAGTGGAGATAGACGCTGATTGCATAGGTAGCTATAAATCCAACTACCATACGATCACGAACATGACGGCCCCTGTCTTATTAAAGTGATGTAATTAAAAGAGAGACATAATTCACTGTTTGTGTACTCCAGAGGTTAATCAACTGAAAAACAATTTAAACATGACTATGATCCAATTTACTGAAAAGTTAATGTGCATATAGTTTACCTGCATGAAGGCATCCAAAGCATCCTCCTCATCTTCTCCTAGTTTCTGTGAGGGTTCTTCATCATCATCCTCATCATCGTCTTCTAACGTCCATTTCTTAGATGGTGGAGCAAAGTTGACAGGTAATAACTCAGCTTTCTTCTTCCTTTCTGCTCTCCACTCTTCTATTCTTTTTCTCCTTTTTTCCATTTCTAGTTCTAACCTCTTCTGTTCTTCTTCCTGGTGTAGAATATATATAGCATCATGCATATGCAAATAATGTAAGTTAGGACATATGTACAATACAATAATCACCCTGTTCTTTGTAAATGAATAATGGACTCAGGCTACGAGACATGATACCATCAATTTATAGGTTTTGTTTGTTTTATGGTGTTAATCGCCACATTCAAAAATATTTCAGTTATATCGTGGCGGTCAGCTTTATTGGTGGAGGAAACTGGAGTACCAGGAGAAAACCATCGACCTGTCGCAAGTCACTGACAAACTTTATCACATAATGTTGCATCGAATACACCTTACCATGAATGGAATTCGAGCCCACAACTGTAGTGGTGTTAGGTACCGATTGCACAGGTAGTTATAAATCCAACAATCATACGATCACGAGCACGACGACCCCCAATATGTATCTGTAAGCACTGTAAGTTAGACATACTGTATGTACAATACAATAATTACCATGTTCTTTGTAGCTGAATAATGAACTCAGGTTATGAGACCTGATATCATCTATTCATTGAATCCCAAGTATATTAGCGATAAGCATCACAATTTGAGTGTGGACATAATGAAAACTTTTGTCACTTACCGTAATTCTGACTGATCAAACACAATTTTTTTTTATTAATTTTTGTGGCTTATTCATCATCTGAGAAGGTTTTCAAATTTTCAAATTTATAATATAAAAGAAGGTTCAATAAAGACAGGTGTTTAGTTGAACCAGGTGAAGGTTCAATAAAGAAAACAGTCTTCACGAAAAACTTTTTGACCCACAATCCATTCGGACTTCTTAAGTTGTAGAATTCAGGAGTCCGAATGCAAATTTACTGGCCCAAATAAAAACAAAAATAATTTCACATTTTTATTATTATATCAATTGGCAGCTAATTGTCTATTCTCTCACAAAAATATCAAGTTTTTCCTGCAGTGGTTGCTTTCAACCAAGGGATATCAATTTACCATTTATCGTTTTAGTAATGCAAATTACACTGTATATTTATTTTTATGAACATTGTTGGTTAAAACAAGTCTGCTTTAAAGTAAATATTTTATAGAATTTATTTTTTTATACATGTAAATAAAGCAAAGTATTTTATTTAAATTCACAGAGAATTTCAGATATAAAAATTTTAGTAGATCTTTTCAACCTTTTTTCTTAATCAGGAAAAAGGTTGTAATATTTTTCCATTTCAAAGATTTCATCAATATTTCTCAAATGCCTAAATCAAGTCATTTATCGTATTTTGTGGACAGTCTAAATTTGGCACCAAATTGATATCCGATAATTTTTACGTGTCCAGTCCGGAGTGATTCTTGTATGTATATATTTTAAATATTTATTTTTTACGTTCATTAAAGTGTTTCTGAGATTGCGACTTTAATTTTTGTCAATGTCTTGAACTTCAAGATAGCATGGAACAATGATAAATGATACAATAAAAGTCTTGATCTGGCATTTCACTTTAGTTTTAATCAAAATAAATTATGGACAAATTGGAGTTCAAAAGAGCTCTTTTATACAACAAACCCAGTATTTTAGACAGTCGGTCCGGTGGAAACCAATGATTTGATACACAAACCTGTCGGTCTTCTCACTTGTGATATTTTAGAAGTCCGCAGCCGATTTTACTGGCCAGGACCGTCGGGCTTGTGGCTAAGTTCGAAGACTGAGAAAAGTGTTTGGATTGAGCCAGGTGAAGGTTCAATAAATTTTTTTTTATTTACAAAGATTTCCGCTTTGATATGAGATTCATTTTACTGTAAATGTAATGGAGGACAATATAAAATAAAACACAAACCTTGTCGAGTGGTTCATCTTTGATAGTTAGAGCACCCTCCCTATGTATTACATGATCATCAGAATTGTCTTTCTTCCTAGAAGATGGTGATCTTGATCTGGATCTCCTGAAAAATTCAACAGAAATATCTTGAAAATCTATCTATAAGTGCAAGAATATCAGCAAGGGGATGAGTGGATATTTCTTATGCTAATAAAGTTATTTTTCAGTCATTTCATTAAGTATTATACGAGAAGTTTGGTGTCTATTTGAGCAAGAACATTTGCCTGATATCGAATTTTATAATGCTCAGCCAAATATGACAGAAGGGACAAGTATGAGTTTTCTCCTCCTTTCATATTTTGCTTAACCTTATGTTCATGTGGATAGCTTGAATTGGTATTTTTGTCAAATGGATTACAGGAAAATACTTCTTCGCCTGAATCTTCCTGTAGCGTGAGGCCTGGTATGAACATATCTGTATTTGTACCAGTGTTGCTTTGTATTAGAATTGTTCCTTTTGCCTGATTATCTCTTCTGATCTAAGTGTTCAATGTTTGTCTAATAATCAACTTAATACAAATTATTTTTTAAGTTATTTTTTCTTTGATTCACTGTTTCAAAATAATTATTATGGTTCCAAGATCAACTGGGATCTACAAAGTAATAAAATATTTAGTACTGTAACCAATGTTACATTTTTTGGGGTACATTGTATATCACACAAATTGATACAAAAATATTTATCAAAATACTTTCAACACAACACAATTCCAAATTACAAGTATGTCCATAACAATCAAATTTCTTATTTTAAAATATCTTAGGAGACAGATTAGTCTAAGCTAATTTTAGCTTGTTTCCGAATCCTGTTATATATAAAATCTTGTATCAATTGTAACATAACTGTATGCTTTATTTTGAATAAAATGTGTTTAAACTAAAATATCTTACTTTCTCTTGTCTCTGTCCCTATCTCTTGACCTCCTCCTATCCCTCTCTCTAGACCTTGACCTTCTCCTTTCCTTTGACCTAGACCTTCTTCTGTCTTTAGACCGTGATCTTCGCCTTTCTCTAGATCTATGTCTTTCTCTTGACTTAGACCTTCTTTTCTCCCTTGATCTAGACCTCCGTCTTGGACTTCGTGATCTACTTCTACGCTTCTTTCTTTCTCTAGATGTACTTCTTGACCTTGACTTTGAACGTCTTCTGTAGGATCTGTAATTAAAGTTTTAAAAATAGTACACATATTAATTAATAATCAACATCTCAAATAATGGAAACTTTCCTGCAAGTGTTCAAATAAAATATAAGGTCCTTAACTTATTTTGTTATTTATTTACATAATTTAGCATAATAAAAATATCAATTCATTGGAATATGTATTACATAAAATAAATTCCAACTGGAATTTATGTCACATGATAAATATCTTTGGAATAAATACTAAGATAAAAAAAGAACTTTTATATAAAATTTATTGTGATCGGTATAACTGTTATATAATATTTATTCTGATTGGTATAACTGTTATATAATATTTATTCTGATCGGTATAACTTTTATATAATATTTATACTGATCGATATAACTGTTATATAATATTTATTTTAAATACAATTTATGGATTTTAACTAGGAAGAACTGTTTTAGATACCTAAAACTTATGTCTCCCCTTAATGTGGCCATCTGTACAACAATAAGTTACACATTATGAGTTGAATGATACTATTTAAAAAATAATTATTCGACCTTGAGGTTAAAGGTCAAGGTCCCACGAAGGTCATTATGGTACGCGACACACCGCCTTATGGTCATGCACCCACATACCAAATATCATTGCCCTATCTCGAAAGACAAAAATGTTATGGCCCAGACAAGAAAATACTATTTAAAAAACAATTTTTTGACCTTGAGGTCAAAGGTCAAGGTCCCATGAAGGTCATGCGGCCATCTGTACAACAATAAGTTCCACATTATGAGTTGAATGATACTATTTAAAAAACAATTATTTGACCTTGAGTTCAAACGTCAAGGTCCCACAAAGGTCATTACGGTACGCGACACACCGCCTGATGGTCATGCACCCACATATCAAATATCATTGCCCTATCTCGAAAGACAAAAATGTTATGGCCCGGACAAGAAAATACTATTTAAAAACAATTTGTTGACCTTGAGGTCAAAGGTCAAGGTCCCATGAAGGTCATGCAGCCATCTGTACAACAATAAGTTCCACATTATGAGTTGAATGATACTATTTAAAAAACAATTATTTGACCTTGAGGTCAAAGGTCAAGATCCCACGAAGGTCATTGCGGTACGCGACACACCGCCTGATGGTCATGCACCCAAATACCAAATATCATTGCCCTATCTCGAAAGACAAAAATGTTATGGCCCGGACAAGAAAATATTATTTAAAAAACAATTATTTGAACTTGAGGTCAAAGGTCAAGGTCCCACGACGATCATTACGGTACGCGACACACCGCCTTATGGTCATGTTCCCACATACCATATATCATTGACCTATCTCAAAAGACAAAAAAGTTATGGTCTGGACAAGCTTCGCTGAGAAGAAGCGGAAGAAGAAGTGGAAGCGGAAGAAAAAACTAACTAAACAGGGGTCCAAATTAGCGGTCGCCCAGTCGCCCATGGCAACCAAAATGTCACCTGGGCGACTTGAAAATGTAGAAAGATAGCCCAGCTGGCTATTAAAAATTCCAGTAGCCCTATATCCCTAAACTATCGTTTGTCCGTTTGTATCGTGATCGTTTTTCTGTTACCTGTTCAACTGAAATGTTTCTAACTCAAAGGAACATCAGTTATGGTTTTTTAAACAGGGAACCAGAATGCATAGTTTATAGAATAATCCTCCGGCTAAGGAGCACTCTAAATTTCGGTCAATTTCCAAAGTTCTGGTAGTTGATTTTTTTTAAATCAAGAAAATTGTACCAAATGTTTATATATTGGAGAAAATCCACTTAACTAGTTTTATTTCTTTCAAAAATGTGTGTAAAATACAGTATTTGGCTTAAAAAATACAAAATTCTCTTGGGGGGGGGGGAAATAATCCCCGAACCCCCCTAGCGGCCCTTGCCATTTTTACCTGGGCTACTACTTTTTAATCTGGGCTAGCAGTCTCGAAATTTCAGTAGCCCAGTTGGCTATTATGCACAAAAAGTTAATCTGGGACCCTGCTAAAACAATATGTCTCCCTTCGTTCGAAGGGGAGACATAATTATCACCAAGTAAAACCATACATGCCAACCCTACCGATTTATGTGGCAGTCTACCGAATTTTTATGTCTTCTACCGCCTACCGATTTTAGATGTTTTCCTACCGATTAAAAAAAAAAATGTAAAAAAATTATCGTGAATTGTTCATATGTTGATTATTCTTGTAGATTTCTATGATGTATAAATGAGTACAAATCGAAATTATTTAGCTAGGCCCTTTCCGTAATCGTTTCCCTCTTAATTTGTAGTAAGGAAACTTACATTGGTCAATTCTTTATCATTAAACCAATCAGAAACGGTATTTAAAATAAAGTTTTGAAGCACTACATTTTGAACTTATGACTCGCCGATTTCGATAGTCAAAATTAACCTAAAATGACGTAATACACAGGAATCTCCAGGGTTTCCCCGGCTACAAGTACACGTACACGTTCGCTTGCTTAACCTCTGTAATATGTCCGAAACGCCAGAAAAAAAGAAGGCTCGTTTATGTTTTGACAACGTATTTAAGATAGAATGGACTGCTGTAGCTGCGGAACCGTAGGTAGCCCTTTATGGTCCTTTTTTTTTGGTCCGCCAAGAAAAAAAAAAAGGACCATAAAGGGCTATAGTTCCGCAGCTAGGACTGATGAGTCTCTGACAAATACATGTAAAATGCTAATTTCCATTTTTCCATACTAGGGTAAGCATGGGGAACCTCGGACTATGGGGAATTTCGGACGATATTTTTCAATCGCGATTTAAATTATTAAATAATTAGAACGCTGGTTATCACAATTCAAATCCATAAACAGAAATGAAAATGCATTGTTGCCGGTCTTTTGTTTTCGGTATTTGTTTGTTGGTGTGGATGTTATCAGTGATAAGTTTCATCAACTTTCCTGAAAGACATCCTTGACCTCAAAGTTTGAGTAAGTTTGGCAGAAAAGGTTGAACTGACATTAGGCATAACAGACTGTGTATCAGGTATACATGTGTGAGCTTATAACCATTTTTGTTGCACTTTTATTTGAGGAAAGTTCAAAAGTATATATTTAAAATAAGAAATAATATTTTTGTTCACTATTTTCATAGTATTTTGCAAAAGTTTGTCTGTCCGTATTTCCCCATACGATTTTTATTTGACCAGACCTGGGGAAAAACGGACAGAATAAAAAAAAGTGATTGGAAATGTTTCTTATCCAAAAAGATTTAATTTTGTATGATTTTGTCATTTTAATATTCATTGTCATGCTATTCAAGTACACTCAATTATTGGTAGGCTTAAGGTGATACACGGTGTGTACCAAATGGCAGTTCCGAACAGAATATAATTTGGGTGGGAAATGTTGACTTCCGGGCAGGGATCTCGGCCGTTTGGTCAAATCAGGTCAAGAAATGTTTGAAAACAGCATAAAAAATAAAAATCAGTAGCAAAGGCATGTAAATATGTAAAATTTATTCAATTCTTGACATTTTAATAGCCAATGACCGATATTTCTGGGCAAAGACCAGACGAAATTATGATTTTGAAAAAAGGCAGTATGCAGCTCGATGTTTCCCTTTTGGTATTTTCTACGAGATTGCCATTGCCAGAGATCGCATATTTGTCAGAAATAGTTCCGAGTCCCTGTGGTCTTACAAGCGAGTTGTACGCATTTTGTTTTGTCGTTGTTGATCCGATGTTTAGGTTTCAATGCAGGAATCCAAGTGTTTTGTTGGCTTTGCCACATAAAATGTATGCTGTTGATGTGGTTTGTCCAGACCAAATGATATATCATAATCAGTATCACTATAAAGCAGAGTAAGAAAACACAGCAGACATCATCATCATCATTTCATTGAATATAACTTGTTCTCGCCATGATATAGCTGACAAATTGCTCATTTGGCGTTAAACAACAATCACTCGCTTAAACTTTTATTTAAAAAAAAGTAAACATCAAATTTAGACATTTCTGGAATAACCTTTAACTTTAACTAAATCGGAAAAGTACACAAGATATTTGACTTTCTGACTCAATAATTTGAAAGTCCGTGTGTAAATCTAAGTTAATATACCTTCCGTCTCGGGGCATAGCTATTCAATTTCCACTAGAATAGTAAACATTTTCATCAAAAATTATAAGGGGAGACAATTCGGTAATTCGACGATTCAGAAACGTAGTAATCTTCTGCACGCTTGTTTACTGTATGTTACATTCTATTTATTGCAAGCGTTTGAGAGACTGTCGTAATAGTATATAGTTGTTAAAAATATTTTCTTTATTTGTTTTTTAGTTGATTTATTGGTTTTTCACTGCGCTATTTAATTATTACATTAGTAATATATTTGTAAATTAAAATGTAAAATATTGATTTTAATATTATAAAATTAACGACATGTCGTAAACTGAAGTGCACAAAAAGCACATGGCTTTGTTTTGGAAAGAGAAAATCCAAAATTGAAAACCGATTTCTAGGAGATACGTTGTCAGTTTATTGCAAACGACACCCTACTGCTAATTTATCAACATATTCAAAGTAAATAATTAGATGACATATTATGTTAAGACTGCCATATTGATAATAAGCGAATGACTATATCAGTTACGTCCACAAATAATTTTGAAATATGTCTCATATCAGTCTTCACTATTTTTAAGCATAAATTAGTTACATATTTCATGATTACATAAGAGTGTCCACTTCTTTTTCAGTTATATTCTTAGTTCATGTTATGAAATTCCCCCAATTTATCCACACAAGTCACAACTCTTGTCTTGTGTGGATAAATTTTTATCACACACTCGTATTACTAAGGGGGGCCCAGTAATATTAAACATTGACGCACGCGCGATGTAATAATGTCTCCGGACGTAACATCGTATCCAATCAAGATCAAGATCAAGAACTCTCGCATGATTTTAAACAGGTTTTCCACATCCCAAATAGTGTTCATATCCAACACTAACAGTAGGTGACCATACATGTGAACCTTCCGGCGGGAGCCTTATTCTCCCGATTTTGAGGGTCCCTTCCGTCCCTCCCGTCAACTTTCAAAATCTTCCGCCCGTGAAAAAAAATCAAGTACAAAACAATTTTAACCTACATTTTGCGATCAATATTTCTGGAAATTCCCCAATTGTAACTCCCGCGCTGAAGAAAAATGCCGAGAGGTACGAATGGTAAAGGTGAATGTCATATTTAATGATATCCGGTTGTTAATCTGTAAAGCCAGATTGTTTGACACCTTTACAGGTAGATTGGGTCATGGTGATTAATTAAGGTGTTGATGATTATACAACAATTATCCACTGATTGACAGTTAATTGGGGATAAGGAAGTGTGTTTGTGGCACACGCTTAGATGATTAGAAGTGTGATAGCGGCAATTAAAAATAGTTATAGACCGTTGTGCAAACACTAGTCGGACAACGTTTGATGCCGAGGAAAACTTTTTATTTCGATCAAACGTATAATGATTTCATCTCGGATTGAGTTGTTATGGCTTGTTTGGGACCAAAGCCGATCAAAGTATTATTTAAGGACTAAGTTCCAGGATGGAATTGATAAACCACAAAAATGCCGAAACGCATGCTATCGCCCAACGCACCAGCAAACCTGATACAGATGTGGTGAAGACAGCAAAGAAGGCTTGTACCTCATACTTTAACCAGTGTGTCAGTGCCAAGTAGACTCATGCTTAATGACATTTATACTAGTATATGTTCAATTTTAATTTTAGTGCTCTATGACTTTATTGTGTCTTCATTATTATTGTTTTATTATAACCTTATGAATGATTATGAATAAATTATAAATACAGTTTTTATCTTCATTCATCATATGAAACACTACTTCAGACAGAAATGTAAACAAATGCATATTGAAATGGGATGCAGTTGGTTCAATACTGAAACAAACAAAAGGAAAACATCAATAAACAATAAAAACGCGCATCAAATACGTCGATAAAAAATCTCCAGTTATGAGACCCAATCTCCAGCCAAAAATTTGCAAATCTCCAGTTGTAGCATAGCAACTTTATCACATGTATGGGTGACATTCATGGGAAATGCAGTTTCTGCAATACATGTAATATCGAGTAATGTCCCCCATCTTAATAAATATATTTCTCTTATGTTTCCACATCATAGAGAGGACAGAGGAAGGCGAAATGTAATGACGGGTTAAAAATTGTTGCCAACTCTGATATAGTAATCAGGGACTAGTAGGCTAGCTGGGAATGAGGATATGGTGTCTGAGTGGAGCCATATGTCTACTTAAGTTTCAGTCAGTAAGCATTTGAAAATGTAACTAGGCGTGATGGTCTAGTAAAAAACGGACTACATCATCATCTTATTGAAATGCAACTTGTTTTCATTATAATATAGCTGAAACATTGCTCATTTGGCATTATGTAATTATCACACACTCATTCTTAACTTCTTGTCAATAAATGCTATAATATGGACATGTTTATTATTATGAGGTCTGTAGGTGTATACAAGTAATATCATTGATAGAGTTAACCACAAAATATAATTATATATTTAAAAGTCAAATAATTTTACTAATACTATCATTCATGTGCCTGTCATTGCATTCATCAAGACAACCACATGATCTCAGTAGATAAACAATAGGTTTTAAAGCCTTTATATTTTATTTGTTGGTTTTCAGATCCACCGTCTTGATATTTGGCACGAGTTGAAAAAAATTAAAATACTCTTTTTCAGATATTTTTTAATTCTGTCTTTTTTTACTCACAAAAAGAAAAACAATTCTTCTGTTTTTTGGAAGTCGTGAAATGGTATGTTAAAAAGCATGTTTACATGGTCCCTGAACATGCTGCAGAAAGTTATTTCTTGCCAAATGCAATTACAATGTGTAAATAAGAAGTGCAAATATATTTTGCATTGCACCTGTATGTTCTAGTTTTTAATATCTCATCATATTTGGAAAAACAATTTGCTTCTCAGTGCAGAATACTTCATGTATATGTTAGATTGTTTAAGTCATAGTAAAAAACTGAGTGTCAACTATTTCAGATATAAAAGATGGGATTTGACAGAGGAGGAGGAGGTGGATTTAGAGGTCGAGGTGGAGGAGGTAGAGGATTTGGAGGTGGACGAGGACGTGGAGACTTCAGAGGAGGTAAGCTAAGCAGAATGCTAAATTTTAAGTTAATTGATCCACCATCTACTTTGATTATTACCATAGACATAGTCTCTTGTTATAAGGTCAAAGCTGCTTTAAAGGAAACTAATCATTGCTTATTGTTGACTTTGAAAACTCTTTAATCTGGATAGGTTTCTAAAGAATCTTCTTATTGAATTTTTTTTATAGCAGTGGTTTCTGGATTTATCACTCTTTAATGTTGAAATTTGCACAAATCAGAACAGAGTTATGCCTCATGAAATTTGAAAATTACATAAATTTTATCATGATGTTTTTTTTTATGTAATGTTGGTAGATGTATGTAAGTACAGAAGATACAGATTTAGAAGATGGTTGTGTATATCTGTGTAATTTATCAATCGGGCCTCAAAGTGGGGTTTTAATTTTGGTGGCCAGCTGGCCATCAACTCCAAAAATATGGTGGTCAAACTAAAATTTTATTAGCCAAAGTAAACAAATTTGTAGCCAAAAATACAAGATAAAAGAGTGAAAACAAATGTTCTTTCAATGATTTAATCAGAGTCTTCAAGTTCAATGTCCTCTTCCGTAGGCCAGTTTTGAAATTGAAAGTTCAGTATTTTCCTCTCTTTGATGGAAAATTGTCCTGAATTTCCAGTTGCCAACCTCAATTATGCTGGTGGTCATGCTGGCCACCAGATTTAAATTTCGGTTGCCAAAAACGAAATTTGGTCACCCAGGCCACCATTTTAGTAGACAAAATTGAGCACTGTCAATTATATATATATCACTACATAAATTGGCAGTCCAAGTTCTGCTCCAGGTTGCATGTACCTATTGTGGAAGATACATCAGTTTATTGTGGTTTATTTTAGAAGCTGTTATCTATTACAGGTAGAGGAGGTGGCAGAGGTGGTGGAGGTAGAGGTGGATACTTTGACCAGGGACCTCCAGACGAAGTTATGGGTAAGTAGATACTATACAGTCAAGCCTGTCGTAACGGTCACATAAATTATATCATGGCCACCTGCTCATAACGGTCACTTTCGTGCTCTCCTGTTGCATTTTACTATATATTTTAATTCGATATAGCGGTCACCTGTTCAATGTGGTCAGCGGTCACCATTTATAAGTAATTTTCAGCGTAAAACCCTATGTATAACGGTAAATTTTATTTTAAAAATAATTCTGAAAGTGAAGTGATTTTGGAAGATCAGTATTTTTCTCAAATGTACCAAAAATCACGAGGTGTTACAAAATATATTGACTAATTTAATTAATTAAATAAACAAACACCATGCATTTTGTGAATCGTAAATGATATAAAGGACAGTTGATCCCCAGGCGTTATTGGGGATTTTTATTCATTACGACGAGAATAGAAATTCACTCACCAAAAATATTTTGTATCTAGTGCATCTTGTCAAAATCATCAACATACGTAAATAGGAAAGCTTTGAAATTTGACAACAAAGTGAAAGCGATAAATCATTGTGATGTTGGGAAAAGTTGTCGGGCTGTGGGCGAGGAGATGGGACCGGGTGTTGGTCATACCCAGATAAGAACATTCTTTTAAGCAAATGCGAGATTCTTTGCGATCTTGAAAACAATGTTCCCAGTTCAACATCGTGTTACTGGAAGTTGTACTTTTGTTTATTAAATATCTTTATTTATTTATTTGTATGTTTTATTCAAATCATATCATATTGAGATAATTTCATCAACAATAAATGTAAACCAAAGTCAAATTACGACAGGTACAAAATAACAAGTAAAACATTATTAAAAACATAAGATGTAATGAAAGCTGTTTATTTACAGCTAACGTGCAATATTTTGTCAAAAAATCAAAACCCTTCACATAAAGGTCACCTGTATATAGCAGTAATTTTGTCAATCTCCCCCAGGTGACCACTATAGACAGGTTTGACTTTATATACATTACTTTTGTCAAACATTTTGTCATTGTTTATGATAGAAGGATATTTCATAATATTTAGGTACATTGGTATAATCTTTTAGAAAAAAAATTGTTGTTCATTAGCCAAATGGGAGGGGAATTCGTACCTCCTTGAAAACCAAGGACTATCAAAGTTGATATTTTGGTTGAAATATAGCTATTAAAATCAAGATTTTGATCTCCAGCCGAAAGCCCATGTCGCATCAACCCCCCTTGATAAAGTCTGCAAATACATTACTTTGTAAAAAATCAAGGATTAATCTATGTATGTTTATTTTTAGAGCTTGGAACCATGGAACATACCTGTGAAGATGATCTAGTTTGTAGAAATACTAATGAGAAAATTCCATATTTCAACGCACCTGTCTACTTGGAAAACAAACAACAGATTGGAAAAGTTGATGAAATCTTTGGGTCCATTACAGAATCTGTATCCTTTTATGTTCATATCGTACACAATTCAAAAGACAATAAATATATTACAAGATTCAATAGAAAACATATTATTAAGATGATGGTACATCAGGGTTTTCAATATTTTTCAAGTGTACCAGTACTTCACTATTTACAGTTGGTACTTTTTATTAAAATTTGAACTATTTTCATGAATATCTTATGCAACACTTTTTAAATTCAGGAGGTACCAAAGAACATTTTAGGCGGATAAAAGGACCTTATACTGCCCCTTAATGCTAGCTGATAGGCCTGGTACATGTTTATTTAAATGTCATTACATGTAGTATTATTTAAGATGATAAGAATAATTGAAGATAATTGGTACTGATTAAAAATTAAAACAAGATGGCTTATTGTAAATTGTTATTTACTTATTTCATATTATTACCTTAACTTATTGCAGTTTTTCTCAGTCAAATTATCAGATAACATGAAGGCAAAGTCATTTACAAAATCATCCAAGGTATGTAGACATGGTTGAGATGATGATAGTATTTTATTTACGATTTATAGTGTAATGTTTGTCTTAGACTATAACTTGATATTTTGAAATGCCTTATTTACCACTATAGTATAAGCCCCAGGAACTTCATACATAAGTTAGACTTTAAATTCACAGAAACTTACTGTGACAGGGACATAGGAACCTTATTTTATGAGATGTTAAATTTTGGCAATATGTGAGAAAGGTTGGGTACAACAATTTGATGGTTATATTCAATCAGTCCTTGTTCTTACCCCTTAATGCTGTGCATACTTACCGTTACTCATGAAGATAAAACCCACAATCGTTCTGACCCCTTAATGCTGTGCATACTTACCGTTACTCATGAAGATAAAACCCACAATCATTCTTACCCCTTAATGCTGTGCATACTTACCTTTACTCATGAAGATAAAACCCACACTC
>MJUT01000611.1:329348-343569 GCA_002080005.1 Gigantidas platifrons
TCGTCATGCGTTTTATATGCCGAATGTTGCCTATATCTCTGGATTGTCCATTTTTGATTGATCTGTTGGGGTTTTTCAAACGTTTTTTTTACTATTCCTTCATTTTATTTTACATTAGTGTAGAGTATCTCATCAAGTCCACCTCATTCTCCATTCTCTCATGTTACTGGTTGACACAATTATAATCCACATGAACATGATATCTTTTTTCATTTAAATCACATACAATATTAGTTTGTTTATCAAATCACATACAATGTCAGTTTGTTTATCAAATCACACACAACTGCGTATTTATGGAACAATCTTCCAGACAGTTTAAAAAAAATGCGATTCTTTAGAGTGTTTTAAGTCACAGTTGAAAACTCATTTTTATAGTATTGCTTTTTCGTAGTTATTTTATGGATAGTGTGATTGTACATTTTTATGTAGTGAACAGTTTTATATATTCTCAATTTTATCATTTTAGGATCTTATGCTCATTTATTTCTTAATGTGTGTTTTATATTTGACTTGTATTTATGTTTTTTATGTCAGTAGGTGGTGTGATTTTTACCATTTTATTGTTTTAGGATCTATGATCTTTTATCTATTGTAAAGCGCCTTAGAGTAATTGTATTATATAAGGCGCTATAAAAATGTCTATTATTATTTATTATTATTAATGTTAGTTTGTTTATCAAATCATATACAATGTCAGTTTGTTTATCAAATCATATACAATGTCAGTTTGTTTATCAAATCATATACAATATCAGTTTGTTTATCAAATCATATACAATGTTACAATGTTAAGAAGAGTTTGAAGATACCAAAGGAGTAATCAGAACCCGTATATCGAAGAATAGACAACACAGTGGCCAAAAGATACCAAAGGGGTAATCAGAATCCGTATATCGAAGAATAGACAACACAATGACCAAAAGAAAAAGTACAAAAGGACAAACAACAATCAGCAAAACATACATATAAAACTAAAGATAGAGCAACACGAACCCCACTAAAAATCGGGATGAACTCAGGTGCTCCGGAAGGGTAACCAGTTCCTGCTCCACTAATATTTCTTTCAAATAATGTACAATGATAGCATTTAGTGTCGTAACACATCATTCATCAAATTAATTCTTACGATTGCAATATGTTAATTATCCAATGTCAGTTGTCTTGTCGAATCGCACACGATGTCACAATATTAAAATAATTGTTAAAATTACAATACAGTGATAGAATCACATACGATGCCACAATATCAAAATGATTGTTCAAATTAATATGAGACAGGCACAACCTGTTTGAAGGACGAAGTCCTATAATGTTTGGAGGGAGGCATGAGAAGGGAATGTATTATTTTTTTCAAGTACCGGTACTTTTTTTTAAAAGTTAAAAAAAAAAAATTATTAGGGGTACAGTCGGAGATTTTAGTCTCAGTGTCTAAATTGTTGGGTAGAACTGTTGCAGGCACAGGTTTTTCATGGATACAGAGTAGTGCAAAAAGTATTCGCAACCTTCGATTTTTTACTATATATTTCATATAAAACCACATTAAAAAAAATTAATGCTATCTCTGGGCAGATTTTTATGAAATTTATTTCAAGACACGCAGAAGTCTTTGAATTTTATTTGTTTATCTAATAGTCATTTTTTGTCTGCATGGTTTTGTTTACTGGTAATTTAAATACAAATGTCGATTTTTCCGATTTTATTAGCAAATTTGACGTCAGAAAACAAAAATTGTCTTTAAATCATAAGATTGATTGATTAATTGATTAATTGATGTTTAACGTCCAGCGAGCAATTTTTCAGCTATATTCAGGACGAGAATAATTTAAACGCCACGGGACTCGAAACAAGGAAAGGTGATGGGTAGGGACGGAGAATTTTGCCAGTGCAACAGGTCTCCTATGGACCACTCATCATGAGCATAATGCTCATAATGAGCTGTTACACTGGGTTCTTTAACGTGCGAAGAGGGTGGCAATCTCTCAACACGGGACCTCGGTTTTATTTACGTCTCATCCGAAGGACGGGTTGGTTGTCAATTTATACATCCCGCACAATCGACGGACGCCCCTTCAAGCCGAAGAAGCTCTCGGTCCCATTTCTATACCCCGGGGTTCCCGCGGGGTTGACCCCTTTTAGAGGACTAGTGCCTCTAGGACGGAGAAACATGGTGCCTATTCTACCCCCGGCAATCTAACGGAAAATCATGCTAAAATAAACAAATAATCTTTAAATAGTGATTTTTCTGATGCAAAAATGATCAGAATCCGGTTAGAAATGACTTCACAATAATTTTTTTTGAAAAATGTGGTTTTATATGAAATATATAGCGGAAAATCGAGGGTGACGAATACTTTTGGCCACCCACTGTAGGGTTCTTTTGATTTTTATTTTGAGTTTGTGCCATGGAACCCTTAAAATATTAGCATAGCTAGAATGCTCTTTGGTCACCAGTATACTCATGATCAAAATATGAGATTTTGGTTGACAGAAAAAAAAAAAAACCAAAAAAAAAAACACACTTACAAATTCAAAAAAGTTGTGAGCGAAGAAATACTTCGGTGAGTTAGAAGATATTCGTCTGCTAACAAAGACATTCCATTCAAGACCCCCCTTTTTATTTACAGTGTAACTACGCCACTTTTTTTTATTACAGCCACACTAAAACAACACGAAAATACAGGAAATAACGATCAACTGGTCAAATGCAAATCCTTCAATTGAAAGTTTCAATAATACGATGATCCGTACTCGTTATTAGAAGATATTCGTCTGCTAGCAAAGATATCCCATTCAACACCCCCCCTTTTTTTTATCTACAGTGTAACTAAGTCTTTTTTTTTTATTACAGCCACACCAAAACAGCACGAACATAAAGGAAATAACGATCAACTCGTCAAATGCAAACCCTTCAATGAAATTTCAATAATACGATGATCCGTACACGTTATTATCTTTTATTTCAAATGAATTTTGTAGCAGATAATTTTTTGTTATGGCTGTTCCGCCGAGCATCTCGTAGATAGAGATTTTTTTTATTAGAATTTTATTTCAAGTTTGCTTTGATTTTGCATAGAGTAAATAATTAAAGAATTTGGAATTTTTCATTGAAATATATTTCTTTTGCGTTTCTAAATATCATTTGATCTATTTTTTTTTTAAACTTCCGGTGAAAAGATTTTTATATATATCAATACTCCTATGACAAATCATATAGTTAAAAGGACTTCGTCCTTTATAATACAGTGATAGAATCACATACGATGTTATAATATAAAAATGATTGTTGAAATTATAATACAGTGATAGAATCACATACGATGTCATAATACAAAAATGATTGTTAAATAATTATATAGCCAAAATTTCATCTCTCCAAATTGATGGTTATATATATAAAACTCTCATCACACGTTGACAAATCCGAAGTAGAAGAGGGGTCAAAGGGGTGCCCCATATTATTTTGCCAGAATTTATCATTTTTACTTCACAAATTTTGTTATCATCATACTATAAAACTAAAGCTAAGTTGATCAACAACACACTTTGATGACAATATATTCCAACATAGCACTATATATCATATAATGTTTTAATGTTTTCACTGTTTACTTTAGCTTAACTAGTCTGGTTTAATTATTTTATGTGTCTGTTTCATCAACATATTTTGACATTTATTACTGTAACCATCAGCTGGACAAGACTAGTGCAGAATTTCATTAAGATTTGGAAAAGAGATTGTTATCCTAAAAATTTATTTAAATAGATAAGACGCTTTTGAAATAATGTTCTTATCTAAGACAGTGTCTAGAAAATGTTCATTTACATAGAGAAATAAAATGTTTAATATATATTTTATATATTAAATATATATTAATGTAAATAATATAATTTTCTGAGAAGAAAGCTTTCTGGGTGCTTGCAATATATATATATATATATATATAGTCCTTCATGTGCTACCTTGATATATATTTTTTAGAGGGGGGTTAAATTAATGCAAGGGTTTCAGAGGAGGATTTCCGCTAACGCGTCGCCAGTAAACTCAATTTGCGACCATCAAATCTCCGATTGAAGCCGTGAAATTTTCAAATACAATACAGTTATCTCCTAATTTTCCTTTCAATTATGTTGCATAACTTGCAAAGAAAGGGTGGTGACTGCGAATCAAACATCTTGGTCTCTAAAAAGATCACGCAAGTGTTGGTATAAATGTGATAAAGTTGTAGGCCTAAAAATCTTATTTTGATTCTGTACAACTTCGGGACAGGTGACATGTCATTATTAATTTAGATTTAAGTTTACCTCTCTGTATCATTTGTCTTTAACCAACGAAGTGTACCTGTTCCTTTTTTTGTGAATTTCCGCTAAATAAGTATGAAATTAATGATAAAAGTGCGTGTATCATTCTGGCACTTGGTTCCATCCATGAAATCACAAATTGGACACATAGACATCCACAATTTCCATCTTATTTCAGAAATGTTTACAATATATTTACCTTCTATACTGCAAGAAAATTGACAATGAATTTGTTATTATCTAAGTGAGTATTAATTATTTAACTGTACACATGCCCTACAGCAAAGCAAATACATTACATGTTCATGCATGCCTATTTATAAAAATAATTACTGCCCTTTTTTATTAATAGTATTTAGAAAATTCTAGTTTAGCATTTTTTTTACAACATTTTTGTCAAAAGTTAAAATAAGAATAAAATCTATAATGACAAGCTAAAGATATTTAACTATTTTTGTTGTAATTCGCCTTTTAAATAATAGTTTCTTTGCTATAATGGCTTACCACGTTTACCTCTTTTATACAAATATTATGAATTTTATAATATGTTATATTACATTTCTTTTCTCTGCAAATCCAGATAGAAGTTATGCTAACGGGTTGTAATCTCGGTAACGTCGTAAATTCTGGTGCCCTGAATAAGGGTGGTATGGGGGGAAGGGCTAAAAAGGGGGAGGTTGTCAATTTTAACCTCTTTCTACTCTTTAATTTAAAGAATGGAAAGAGGTTTTAAGGGAGGATTAAGAGCGGGAAAAAGGTTAAAGGAGAAAATTAAGTGGGATTAAAAGGGTTAAAGGGGAAAGGGGAAGGGTTAAAGGGAAAAGGGGGGAAGGGGTATTAAAGGGAAAAGGCGGGAAGGGGGAATGGGTGAAGGGGGAATGGGTGAAGGGGGCAAGGGGGTGAAGGGGAAAGGGGGAAGGAAGGGGGAAAGGGTTAAAAAAGGGGAAAGGGGAATGGGGAAAAGGGAAGGGAAGAGGATTAAGGGAGGAAGGGGGAAAGGGAAGGGGGAAGGGGGAAAGAGAAAGGATTAAAGGGGAAAAGGGGAGGGAACGGTTGGGAAGAGGGGAATGGCAAGGGTTAAAGGGCGGGAATAAAGGGGACAGCCAAGGGTTAAAGAGTGGCAAATGCGAGAGGACTCGAACTCAGCACGCTTACCATACATGCTCAGGAAATTTAGGAATACATGTAGTTAAAGTATTACGTTATAGGTGGTCAGACATGTAAACTGCGTCTGCAACAAACTCGAAGCAATTATATATTACCGAAAGTCCCAACCCACCCAACACTGTCTTACACAGGTCAGATGATGAAATAGTCAAACTTGATAAAAAGAGAACAGACAGGGCAGTCATTACAGTCAACATCGTGTAATTAAATCTAAACATCATTTAACGCAGTGGTTCTCAACCTTTTCAAGATTCTAAAATAACATTGTCCCGTTTGATAAACTTAAAAGGCAGAGTATTTAACGCCGTGTTCAGTATCAGCAAGCACTCACCCGACACAACCACACCCACCACAGCGCAATGCACACTGCTAAGTCACATGAGCACAACTCACAACTAACACCCTCACGAAGTGCGTGAAGAAGATATTTCACATGTACGGGGTGACTAGAGCGCAACACTGCTGCTACAAGCCTACATGCGTGCTGACATATTCTCAATAAGATACTATCATTTTCCATGTATGTATGTCATTCTCTATCCAGAGTTGTCGTTCCTGCCGTTCAAATCCTAAAAATGATTTGTGATCGTTTTTAACTTTTTAATTTTTACCTTCGCAAAATAGTTCTCCAAGAAGTGGGGGGAGGGGGGTCATTTAAAGAGAGAATTGACTTGAAATGAGTGATTTATTGTCATCTTTATTGATATTTACAATAATTAAAACAATTTTAAGTACATTTTTTTTACTGTTTCTAAAGTTTACAAAAATCTTTGTAAAATGAGCGTTGACAGAGATAGATATCGTTATCCTTCTGATTCTCTGAACAATATTTGTATTGAAACCATACGGAACTAATTCTCTCCAGCGCTACGGTGCCATCTTTCCGACAGTTCAGGACGCCAAGCGGCGGCGCAGTAACATAGTAGTAGTTGTATCTCTTACATTCATCATACAGAAAGAAAATAAACGAGGACCCGGGTGGCTCAATGAGTTAGGTAGTTGGATTACCTAACAACTCATACAGGTCTATCACCAATACGCGTGGGTTCGCGTCCGCCTTTGTAAATTACAAAAAGGGTGCACTCGACTCGCAACCGCAAGTGATAAAGTTTACCAGTTGCTTGCCCATGGTCGGTGATTCTCTCCGGGTACTCCGGTTTCTTCCACCACTAAAACTGGTCGCCATGATGTAGCTTAAATATTGCTGAAAGTGGCGTTAAACACAAAAAAAAATCAAAATCAAAAATCATGCAGAAAGATGAACCAACATGTCCCTAGCAGCAGCATGTACGTCGCACTCTCTATAGTAGTGTACTGGTCAGAATACCTGCAACGAATGCCATTCTTAGGTCACTCATGAAGTTCAAATTTCTGTGTTAACTGTTATCTAATACTTAAAGATAATACAGAAATTTTAATGACTGTGAGACAAAGTAATTTTTTTTAATTGGATCATAATATTTGTGATCAGTCATGAGCTTTTAAATTGGACAAAAATACATCAGATGACTTAAGCTAAATAATATTCTATAATAATAATGAAACAATTTAGAGGAACATTTGTAAACATGTGTCAATAACGCAAACTATAGCTACCGTTCTACTGAATACATTCAAGATACTAAACAAGACAATACGTTATACCAACAGGCATATCTGTATTTTCTTCCTATGTTAATTTTACCCAGGAAAATTTGCCTAAGAAAATTAATTTATTCCTTCTAATTTAAAGATAAAACTAAATTGAACATAATTTATTATTAAAATATTTACTTTTGGAGAAGCCATCTTACAGGTTTCTCATTTATAATTGTGTTTTTAATTTGATTAATTCTTTAAGTAAATGGACGAAGAAATATCTTTAAAAATGTTTGATAATAAACTGCTTTAACGAACTATCAAAACTGAATATATGTAAATATTTAATAATTAAGGAATATTTGAAATTGTTGATACGATATAACCTGGTTTGGGTCAGTTTACGCTTAATAAACCGCGAAGCGGTTTATGAAAAGCGTAAACTGACCCAAACCAGGTTATGCAAGTGGGAAAGGGGAAGGAGAAAGGTTAAAGTGGAAGGGTTAAAGGGGAAAGGGGAAGGGTTAAAGGGGAAAGGGTAATGGTTAAAGGGGAAGGGTTAGAGGGGAAGGGGAAGGATTAAAGGGGAAAGGACAGGGTTAAAGTGGGAATGGGAAGGCTTAAAGGGGGAAATGGGAAGGCTTAAAGGGGAAAGGGGAAATGGGAAGGCTTAAAGGGGAAAGGGGAAATGGGAAGGCTTAAAGGGGAAAGGGGAAATGGGAAGGGTTAAAGGGGAAGGGCTAAAGGGGAAAGTGAAAGGGTTTAAGGGGAAAGGGGACGGGTTAAACGCTCCTGTTACAGAAAGTGATTGAATTAGTTGACGATGGAAGAGTTAAATGTGAAGAGTTAAAGGGGGAAGGGTTTAAGGTTTAAAGGGGAATGATTAAAGGGGGAAGGGTTAAAGGGGAAAGGGGAAAGGGGAAAGTGAAAGGGTTTAAGGGGAAAGGGGACGGGTTAAACGCTCCTGTTACAGAAAGTAATTGAATTAGTTGACGATGGATACAAAATGAGATGTAGACATATCCAGGTTTATATTACAAATAGCCTTATCATTACAAAATATATCAATAAAACATATCAACATAAAAATAAATGTCTACTTTTGACAGCCAGGTTTCAAAAAGTGAGATAATTGAAACGCAAATCGAACACACCCGTTTATCTTTTCTTGATCGGCAATCATCGGAACAAAATTTTCTTCACGCGGTATAATGATCGGCAATCATCGGAACGAAACAACCGAAAGTTAATTAGTCTCCACAACAATGGCGAGGACGAAAAACATGCACACTGATTTGCAGATTTCTAGATGTTGGGAACATATTTCGATTTGAAACATGCATGAATTGCTTAGTAAAGGTACCACCGTATTCCAAATGAATTTTCATGGAAAAAATTTCTTCACCCAAAACTGGTGTAATATTACTTTAAGGATCGTTTCACTGACTTTCCCCCGACATTGATTGAAAGAGAAATGTTCATTTAATTTGAGGGTAGATAAATTTCTCGATTTTATAAATCAAATAAAATTAAATCAAATACATGTTTATCTTTTTGAACAAGCTTCCAGTCTTTTAGCACCTATTATATCATCAGATACATTATTAATAATATATATAAATTTTATTATTTTCAATGCTAAGAAATACATAAGTGAAAATCATATATATTTTGTTGACCCAGTGTAACATGTAATGCACTATACAATGCATCTTGTTTTTATTTTTATTCATGTTCACTTGTACTTAACCATTATCATTTTCTCCATGTGTTACTCTACTAACTTGTCCTATGTGGTCTGTTTTAATTGGTAATAGAATAAATTTGATGGTAGCTTCCCATGCTTAGTCGACATTTTTCATGGTGGTGAATAAAAGAATCATCCAGAGGCATAGGAATGTACTTGCAAGTGTGCGGGTTAAGCTTTAGAAGTGGGCTAAAAAGTGTGAGGGGCAACCTTTAAAAGTGGGATAAAAGTTGCGAGGGGGGAGGGGGAGCTTCAAGAAATGAACAGAAAACTTTCAAAACTAACAAGCAAGAAAAAATTAATTCTTGGCTTCGAAACATGCTTTTTATTTATGCCTATTTTTACTGAACATGTTTTGTGTTCATGGTAAATATTCTGGTTTTCTTCTTCTTCTAAATTGTAGCCAAAATATGTGGGAGCAAACATAGTTTTGTCCCTCCCCCACTTTTGACTCCTTTCTATCCATCCTCTTTGTATATAGCCTAACATACCAGTAAACTTGGCAGGAGTGTAAAATAATATCTGCGAGTGAAATAAGATATCTCCAGATAAAATAGGGGCCGTCGTGGTCGTGATCGTATGGTAGTTGGATTTACAACTACATATGCAATCAGTGCCTATCACCACTAACGTTGTGGATTTCAATCCCGCTCATAGCTAGGTGTACTCGATACAATATTATGTGATAAAGTTTGTCAGTGACTTGTGACAGGTCGGTGGTTTTCTCCGGGTACTCCTCCACCAATAAAACTGACCGCCACGATATAACTGAAATATTGTTGAAAGTGGCTTTAAACACCATAACCCTATCTATCAAGATTACATATTATACTGTAGTGCGGACCTATTTCTAAATATAATTTGGCACAGGTTGACAAATAGTATACTTCACTACGCTTCAATTCTCTGATTGGAAATACTCTCACCATTAATGAAGCAATTGATGAATTATTACGAATTTCATGTATTATATATACCATGGATCTTACGAATTAACTTATTTAAATCAACGAATCCGAAGGATGAGTTGGTTTAAATAAGTTAATTCGTAAGATCCATGGTATATATATATGGTTTGTAACAGAAATTACACGATTGACAAAAGGGTGTTCTCTTCGACGTCAGCGTTAACCATGGAATAACATGTAGATCTTTATACTAAACCATGACTTAAGCTCCTCCCACTTCCATAGAAACTTCACTATTATTCTCATGTGATGTCATAATCATGGAATAACATTAAGATCTTCATGTTAGACCATGGTTTGTAAAAGTTCACTATTTTTAAGTTGATTACTGCATAAAAACATCAAAGGAAAAATGCGTATTTATGTTACAAGATCACTTAGAGCATGGAAAAGTACTTGTAGTTCCTAAATTGTGGTATTCTCGGTACCTAAATCGCACCTACATACTTATGGCCAGCCTCCTAATTTATTTATTGCTTCAGCGTGTCCAAGAAATAACCATCAATTAATATATTTATAACATTACACATTGTATCAGCTCCTTTATCAAATTACGTAAGATATCGATTGTTTTTTCTAATCATATGCAATGACAATTTATGTATCAATCAAACGCGATTTCAGAATATTTTATACCTTTATCAAATTGTATTTTGAATGTCAGAATGTGAGATACTTTTTTTCAAATCATTTTACTGTAATAAAATGAAGAAAATAATAATACCACACGATAGGAACAATTCTAAAATAAAAACTGAGTTAGTTTGTTTGTTTGATGGTGTTTAACTCCACTTTCAACAATATTTCAGTTATATCGTGGCGTGCTGTGTTAACGTACTGATAATTTCAAAATAAATAATATGGAAAAGTCCACTTTATATAACATTATATATGTATTTGTAAACACACAGACTAAAACCATTAGATAGAGCCATCATGATTTACAACATCTAGTTTTAACCGGACAGTGTCTTGAAAAGTGATGGGATTAAATCGGAAAACAAGGTAATTTATTATATCAATTTAATAAACTCCTCTTGAACATTGGCGACAGTTTTCTCCTGAAAATAAGTCAAGTCAGACAACAAATTGGTATTTAGATGTCTAATATTCATTGATATTCCAGTATATAGACAAATATATTGTGCAGCTATGTGTAAGGTAGGTAAATTATTTGTTTTCATTCTCTGATGATTTGCTACTATAAGCAACCCTTGTGTGACAGTTATAAATTCACCTTGCATCTAGACTATATATTGAGATCGTTTACTAAGATTTACGACACATGAGATGATTTTGATGTCGCAAGAGTAATTTTTCTGTCTTGCATCGCAACATTCCTACACCCTCCACATGCCGTGAATGTAACTGACTTTATTAACTATGGAGGAGCGAACATAACTAAGCTTTGTTTGTTTGTTTGATGGTGCTTACTTAAGGTTACTCAACAATATTTATCGTTTATAGTTATATCGCGGCGGTCAGTTTTATTGGTGGAATAAACCGGAGGCCCAGGAAAAAACCACCGACCTGTCTCAAGTCACTGACAAACTTTATCACATAATGTTGTACACCTCGCCCTGATCAAGATTCGAACTCACAAAATCAGTGGTGATAGGCACTGATTGCATGGGTAGTAAATCTAACTACCATACGATCACGGCCACGACGGCCCCAGATCAGAATTAAGAATCAAGGTTACTTGAAGTAACATTTAATGTAATCATATATAAGAAAATATAAAGTAGCTATTAAGAATTGATTTACCTATATAAATGTATCTGAAATTATTACGTATCTTATTCAATATGATTGAATGTCAAATTCAAATTATTACGTATCCGATTCAATATGATTGAATGTCAATTTGTGAATCTCTCTCTCTCTCTTTTTTTTTTTTTTTTTTATTATTTCAAAGATCTCATTAAAGTTGTGTATTATATATGTATTCGTATAATTATCACCGTGGTTAAATCACTTCTGCAGAACATAATGTACCCGATTACTCTATCTGGTTTCCACCTTGTTACAGGTACGAAAAAATCTTACCCTGATCACAATGACGAATTAGTGCGGTGTCATCTTATTAAGCAAGCCTGATACAAATGGCCTGAGACTGTAGCAATACTGTTTAGATAAGTTCAATGACGATTACCACACTGTTCAATTTTTACAATACTGGCTACTTACTAAGGGGCATGAGCAATACTTGTATTGATAATGATTTGAACTGTGCATGGCGCATGTCGTAAATGACATTAGAGTATAACCTTTGCTGGTTAGTATGGACAGAATAATGATAGTTTAAATAACACAATACATATTCACCAATCACCTGTACCCAAAGTAAGTTGAAATGACATGTTGATGCAGGACTATTTCAGGCAACCCATTGATTACACCAAACATCACATTCTAACCATCACCCATCATCATCAAATTACTCAAATTATATCCGCTTTTCTCGAAAACAACAGTCATTTTCTGCTATAAATACTAAATGCTTAGTTTGGGACATTTTATCAAATAGAGGGAACGATATAAAAATGAAAAACAATTAAAAAAATATATATATATATAATCAACAGTAAAAAATAAAAGATAGCAATACATGTACATTGTAAACATTCTGTTGAATGGAAAATCATCACACAAGTTTTTAGCGGATTTCCAAGCTGCAACATTCGAAATAGTTTATTTTTCTATCCTCTGTTGAAGTATGAAGCATGACATTATAGGGAAAACACTTTTCAATTCCTAAGGCACTATAAAAAAAATTATCTAGGTTTTTCATGATTAAAAACATTGTATACTTTGAACACCAAACAAAGCAGTGCGCTTAGCAACGTTTTAGATGATCTAAAAACTTAGCAAACTGCATTGCTTCCACAGTAAAAATACATTAGGTATACAAGTAAATGGGAAAAAATAAAAGGAAAACAATCCTGCAGCATAAAAAATGATGATTAAAGTCCCACGCAGCACATAATCAAACAAAGTCAAACAAGCAACCTACGGATATCAATACATCAGCATATCAGTGTATCAACTTAGTAAATTAAAACATACAACACCATGTTAGAGATAAAACAAACAGAAAACCAACCACGAAGACTAAAACCAAGTAAAACAAACAACCTACGGATCTCTATGCATTACCGCACAATTGAGAAGTAGAAATCAAAAGAGTGTGGAAAGAAATCTAACGTCACAAATACTGGAAATACACGATAGAAATAAACAGAAACCAAACAGCATTGTGCTTCAAGTAAATACATTATAAAATCTGAAGAAATCAGTGTTTCAACTTAATACATTAAAACATTAAAACATTAAAACATCAATGTTAGGGATGAAAAAAAAACAAAACAAAAAAACAACACAATCATTAAAACCTACAACTCCAATGTTAGGGATGGAGCGAAACGAAAGCACTCATGAAGACTAAAATATCTAACAAATTAAACATTATGAACAAACAATAGCTGAAATTAACAAAATAAGAATGGACAATATCAATACATCATGACTAATCCAACACACCTTATAAGGTTTGAATAGCCTGAGGTGTCTGTTTGTAAAATCTTCCTTTGTTTTATGTGTGGTACTAGTACTTGTCAATAAGTGTCAAAGCTAGCAATCTTTCGAAGTAGGAAAACATCCACAGTTAAATTTACGACACAAGAAACATTATCTTTATCTTTAAGTCCTGGCTTTGTTGTTCTTGTTGTATTGTCTGATATTGTGCTTCTTTAAGTCCTGGCTTTGTTGTTCTTGTTGTATTGTCTGATATTGTGCTTCTTTAAGTCCTGGCTTTGTTGTTCTTGTTGTATTGTCTGATATTGTGCTCTTTAAGTCCTGGCTTTGTTGTTCTTGTTGTAATGTCTGATATTGTGCTTCTTTAAGTCCTGGCTTCGTTATTCTTGTTGTATTGTCTGATATTGTGCTTCTTTAAGTACTGGCTTTGTTGTTCTTGTTGTATTGTCTGATATTGTGCTTCTTTAAGTACTGGTTTTGTTGTTCTTGTTGTATTGTCTGATATTGTGCTCTTTAAGTACTGGCTTTGTTGTTCTTGTTGTATTGTCTGATATTGTGCTCTTTAAGTCCTGGTTTTGTTGTTCTTGTTGTATTGTCTGATATTGTGCTTCTTTAAGTCCTGGTTTTGTTGTGTTGTTCTTGTTGTATTGTCTGATGTTGTGCTTCTTTAAGTCCTGGCTTTGTTGTTCTTGTATTGTCTGATATTGTGCTCGTTAAGTCCTGGATTTGTTGCTCTTGTTGTATTGTCTGATATTGTGCTTCTTTAAGTCCTGGCTTTGTTGTTCTTGTTGTATTGTCTGATATTGTGCTTCTTTATCTTTAAGTCCTGGCTTTGTTGTTCTTGTTGTATTGTCTGATATTGGGCTTCTTTATCTTTAAGTCCTGGCTTTGTTGTTCTTGTTGTATTGTCTGATATTGTGCT
>MJUT01000634.1:3469-18908 GCA_002080005.1 Gigantidas platifrons
TCCTGTCCACAAAAAATCTAACAGTCAGAGAATTGGCAAAAATAACAGGAAAATTAGTCTCGACACTTCAGGCCATAATACCAGCAAATTTACAATGCAGGTTTTTGCAAATGCTGCAAATCAAAGCAATTATGTCAGGGAAAACTTTCGAAGCAAAAATTGTTTTGACAAAAGAAGCTCGAGAAGAACTGATTTGGTGGGTCAATCAAATAGATCAGTCAAACGGCCGCTCCATAATAACAGCTACCCCAGATTTAGTTCTCACAACAGATGCATCAAACGAAGGGTGGGGGGCTGTTTGTCAAGAAATCCGGACAGGAGGAAACTGGGCTGTTTCAGAACTAGAGTTACATATAAATACAAAATAACTCTAAGCAGCCTTCTTAGGACTCAAAGCATTCGTCAGGTCCAAAAGTCACATTCTAGTACATTTAAGAATGGACAACATATCTGCAGTGGCATATGTAAACAGAATGGGGGGCACAAAATCCAAACCATTAACAAAATCAATGAAGGAAATATGGGATTGGTGCTCCACAAGGGGAATAATCCTTACAGCAGAATACCTCCCAGGAAAATTAAATTCAACAGCAG
This sequence comes from Gigantidas platifrons, assembly GCA_002080005.1. Taxonomy (NCBI): domain Eukaryota; kingdom Metazoa; phylum Mollusca; class Bivalvia; order Mytilida; family Modiolidae; genus Gigantidas; species Gigantidas platifrons. The sequence goes on from MJUT01000634.1 coordinate 4,064, forward strand.
ATTGGGAGTCCAGAAACTTAAACGATTCAGGGGACTGGATGCTGGACAAAAATATTTTCAAACAAATTTCAAACATAATGGGAAAATGTCAGGTAGATTTATTCGCCACTCGATTAAATTGTCCAATTCAAAAATTTATAAGTTGGCGAAACGATCCAGAAGCTATGGCAATCGATGCCTTTTTAATCCCATGGGCCACAATAAATGGTTACGCTTTCCCTCCATTTTGCATTATAGGACTTAGTTTGGCAAAAATTGCCAAAGAGAGAGCAACCATATTAATCATAACACCAATATGGCAAGCCCAGCCTTGGTACCCACTTCTGCTTCAAATGTCAATCAGGGATCCAATAAAACTCCCATGCTTTCCTCATCTGCTAACATCTCCAAAGGGACAAACGCACCCATTGACACAATTAGGCACCCTGCAATTAGCAGCTTGGAGAGTATCGCGGAACATAGAATTACAAACAAGTTATCAAAACAAGCTGCAGACTTACACGTCCAGTCCTGGCGACCAGGAACCAGAGCTTCATATAAAAGTGCCTGGAAGCGATGGTCTGGCTGGTGCGTATCAAAACAAGTTAATCCCATTCAAGCCTCTTTGGAGGATATAATAGAATTTTTGACTTGTCGTTTTAATGAACAAAAACAATATAGGACAATTAACACTTATCGTTCAGCAATTTCACGTGGTCATAATATGATTGACAATTTGCAGGTAGGCAAACATCCTACTATTATTACTCACATGAGGGCAATTTTCAATGTTCGAACACCATTGCCTAAATATCAGAATTCATGGGATGTGGATAAGGTGTTGAATTTAATTGCTCTGTGGGGAGACAACTCAAACATGTCTTTAAAATTATTGTCACACAAATTAGTTATGTTGCTATCCCTAGCCTCAGCAGGAAGGGCTTCAGAAATAAATAAATTACATTTAGATTATATGTGCGACAAAGGTGATCATGTGATATTTAAGATACCATCTTTGGCTAAAACAAGCAAAGTTGGTAAACCTTTACCACAATTAACATTTACAAAATTAAGAGATTCAAGTTTTTGTATTCTAGACTGTCTTAAGAAATACATAGAAATTACTGCAGAATGTAGGAATTCAAATGACAGTATAAACAGGAGGTGGCTAATTTTGAGTTTTGTCAAACCATACCACCCAATAACAACAAGCACATTGGCTCGGTGGTTGAAATTTACCATCCATTCAGCTGGAATTGACAGTTTATTATATAAGGCTTACTAAACAAGGGCTGCTTCAACTTCAAAGGCCTTTAGAAATGGCATTTCTTGTACAGAGATTTTGAATCAAGCAAAATGGACAAATGAGTCCACTTTTTCACGATTTTACCACAAACCAATAGAACCTAATCCGTTTCAACAAGTAGTCCTAACTAGGTAAGCTTTAAACAAACACTGTAATATCTTGTCGGAGGTTATGAAATAAAATTCAAGATTCCATAAGCACACGAAGTGTGTGCAATGGAATCCTAATTTTATGAATAACCAGAGACAAGATATGAAAGTGTTCCCACTCACACCAACCCTTAACAAATTAGGATCCATTGTGTACATATTTATAGTAGTTTGAACAGTTAGTTTTATGTTAATATACACATCTTACTGTTTGTTGTTTGTTCATAATATATATCTGTCTCATTTCAGATAGGAAGACTTGTGGACAATGGTGGGAATGGTGTTCAAGACAATTAGCTTATTTACAAATGATTGTACACTTGTTATTATTTTGTTTACTTTCATAAATATAGAAACTATTGGGTATCATTTACAACGTTTTATCCTAGTAGTAGTTGTCATAGATGAAGGTTCTTGTATTGTGCAAGGTCTTTAACATGTCTAACCTCTCTTCGTTCTTCAGGTTGGTGATGCATGGACTCACCAAAATGGAGAATGAGAGTATCTTCTTTTCTTTCTTGTTGTTTGACGGCGACTTTCCAAAACAGAAATTGCGCCCATAAAATTACAAAATTGAATTTTTTTTTTGGTCCTAATTTATATAATAAATATATATATATATATTTTTTTCGATTACTACTTACTTATAATTATATATTATAATTTTTATGAGAGTATCTTATCAAAACAAAGCTTTTTAAATGGTTGTGTCCAACGCCATCTACCGATGGTCAAAGGGGAGAAAACACTTTCATATCTTGTCTCTGGTTATTCATAAAATTAGGATTCCATTGCACACACTTCGTGTGCTTATGGAATCTTGAATTCTATGTTATCACTGATCATTGCCTGGCTAGGTTAGGATTATTCATCAGAATCTGAAACTGCAGATAAAGAAACTTTGCTATATTGTGCAGTATCGCCTCATCGGATGTAATGGCAATGTTCAAATTTAGTTACCGTAGATGACACTGAACATTTCAGGTTTAAAATTACATGCTTTATGAATTAAAAAAATAATTGAGGAGACTATATTTAATGACAATAATTGATATTTTATGATTTTATTTGTCACATTAAAAGAAACGTACTTCTTTTTTTGCGAAGGTATTTTCCCTGTGTCAATGTTAGATTTACAGATAAACCAATTATTATTTGTTGTCATATTAGATAGAATACATAAATAGCTGTGGGTATTATTTTTACCTCCTTTACAAAAGACTTTTTAACTCCGAAGTCCCGTATAGGAAAATGATGAAGCTGTATGAATATATTAAAAACATAATCTCTTGTGAAATTTATAACAAAAGTAAAGCAGGTGTTTGAATGGCGTACGTTAAGCAGAAAATTTTTATGATTTGCTTTATCGTTAAATACTAATAATTTAGAAGATTTTCTCTGAAAATGTAACGCCATAATCTTATCTACCATTTCTAACGAAGTAGATGACGAATTTGATGTTTATCTGATAATTGTTGTTATACTTTACCCTGATAATGATTGTTGACAGTTCTATCATTATTACTAGATTTTTTTTACCAGTACTGTAATACATGGATTGATTGATTAAACGTTCAGCCAGCAGTATTTCATTATGGTCCACGATCGAGACTTGGAGACGCGTTGAGCAGCCATGCGGGTTTTAGCTCTGGTAATATTCATCAGTACTCTGTAATTAATTGCAACCGTAGGTCAATAATGAAAACTACTGCGGGCCCAAACTTGGTTGTTTCCCTTGCTCCATATTTTAATGTTCATGTGACCAATTTCGTCATTTTCTCAATCTGAAGAGGTACATTTCAGGTAATTTGTTCCACTTCATTGTTTCTTTCATACATTTCCCTTAACTTTCTTGAAACGAAACTGTACGACCTTGTTATTCTCCGTTTTATGTACGTTATTTATCCCTCTGTTATGTCAGTGACCTTGTTATTCTCCGTTTTATGTACGTCATTTATCCCTCTGTTATGTCAGTGGGATATTCCACGTCAACATGACTTCCAACTACGACTTTGGATTTTAGCCTTTTCTATAATCACCCGTTTTTGTAATTTTTTACGCGTTTTGACGTACGCTTGTACCCACAAATAGGAAAGTATGACAGAATCAACACTCCTTCACTACTATGAACACGAAATAAATGACTTAATAACAAATCTGAGCAATTTGAAAACTCCTGGTTTAGATCATCGAGTCGTGAAGTGGTATATATAAAAGTGATGTCTGAATACTTTATTCCTGTGTATCTTAAACTATTTAATGTCATATAAGAAAATACCTATATACCTTGGCTATGGAGGACAGTCGGAACTGCACCATGAGGTCATGATACGCCCATCCCCGAACAGTTGTAATGGCTAAACATGTGCCCATTTTAAGAAGTAAGGTTTTATAACTCTGGAACGACAAACGTAAAAATCGCCAAAGTCAAGTGAGAGCATACTTTGTATAATCTTTACCATTGCATAAAAAAATTCATGAGATTGATACAAGGTAACCTCAAGTTATTGTAACGAAATATGAGTAAAATACTATGTACATTGTATATGCACGAAGTCCCATTACTCTGCATACGCGGAAATCTTCAAATTTTAAAGATCAAAGCAAACTTGAGTCATTGTCAGATATGTGCAAAAAATGTCGATTTGTTCAATAATTCTATAACGGTACACATGAATATCGTTAGTACATTCATCAATCGTAAAGTTGTGTAAAGAGTTAATGATCTGATAATAAAATACATGTAATTCCACAATACTATTTGAGATATTCTTCTGTTTATAGCATGTCAGGTTTACTATTATCTTGTAATCTATATGTTAACTTAATATACTGGTATATATTTTGGTAAGAAGATTGGATAGATTGATTGATTGATTGATTTTTGGTGTTTAACGCCACTTTTAACAATATTTCAGCTATATCATGGCGACCAGTTTTAGTTGTGGAGGAAGCCGGAGTACTCGGAGAGAACCACCGACCATGGGAAAGCTACTGGTAAACTTTATCACTTGCTGCTGCGAGTCGAGTGCACCCTTTTTTGTAATTTACAAAGCCGGGCGCGAACCCACGCGGTATAGCGACCTAACTGATTGAGCCACCCGGGCCCCCAAGATTGGAAAGATAGTTGAACAATAGTTTACATACACTGTATTTCATTAATGGTATGTCTGTTATTTCCACGAATCTGTTATACTTATATTTCCTCTCGTAACACATGTATTGTGTCATGAGTGTATGGAGATAAAATATTGAATCTTGTTTGGCAAGACGTACATTCTTATCTCTCGTAGACGAGATATATGTTCCCATTCAGATCATTATGACTGTGTTACGAAAGTGAAACAGGTACCAACTTTATGTTTTTATGGACATTGTAACGGATTCCTCTGCAACTATAACAGATGTACAATAATTATCTTAGAGTTTATGTTGTTTTAATTTTCCGTTTTCGTTATTCTGATCCCTTTGATGTAACTTCTCTCAGTTTTAAGTAGAAGATTTTAATGCAGTTTGTATATAAATCGGTGGTTAATCCATTATTTTAAATGAGCACATCAAATTAATTGTAAATAGAAAGTTGGCCTGGTGCAGCATAGCTTGAACAACACTATGAAAATCTCGGGTAAACCAGGTACACAGTGTCGAAATCCATGGATGGGTACATCGTCGGTAACGCACGACTGATCACGCTAGGGTTACTCTCTACTTGTGACAGTAATCGGAGCGTTAGTCTTAGGAAATGGTGAACCAATAGATATTATCATAGGCATTGTGCAATTACATGTATTTTGTTTGTGGCGGTAATACAAGAGAAGAAAGCTCTGTTATATCACAGTGTTGTCACAAACAGTACTCACTAAAAGTAAATGTTTCTACACCAGCGGGGAAAACAAAATTTATATCGGTGTTAAAATATATCTAATACTTGATGGTAACTTTATTGTTCGTGATTTGAGATTCTGTCCTCATTAATGATTAAATCTTGACGAGGTTTGGTGTCCTGTATATTGTAGGAGACGGCGTTTGATTTGATGATGTTGAATTGTGTTGATCCTACATTTCTTTATCAAAATATATTGCGTGTGTGTCAATATCGAGCAGCACTCGCTTTCCTAATTCCAATTACCATTCACCCCATCAAGTTGGTTCTTTGTTGGATGTTATTCGAAGATGGGCCTGTGTGAGAAAAACGGCATTGTCTGGAACGCTGACGTTATATCCTGACATCCCTGCCCAGCTCGTCCAACGATTTCTCAATAGATGACTGACGATATTCATTTAGACTGTAAGGTGGTAAGTATGTGGCATTGGTTTGATTGAGGAAGTAAGGACTAAGCTAAGCTACATGATTTCAGCACTATCTTGTTGAAACGCAAGGTTATATACATGGATAAGCGGCAGAACTTGCGGTCCCGGGACCTGATCCCAATATTTACAACTGCAAGATTAGCCATATACTCTCCCCCGAATGTGTGCACAGTCCATCTAACCTGTATATGAATTCACGAATGCATACCAGTTGAAACCGATAATGGCGAATGTCTACGCAACCATTGCAATCGATGTTGACATGCCTAGGTTTAAATATGGACCAACATGGGGAAGTTGTGCACTTAAATTTAAATCTCGAAATAGATTCCTGTCCGCTCGTAAGCACACTTTGCGACCGTGGGAGCGTACAACCTACCCCGCCATCTCCGTAATCGTTTACGGTGGTGGGAGATGCGTAAGCCTCCATGATGAAGTTGACATATTAAAGCCAGTACCCAATCCTAGAACGGATCAGTTAGTCTTCCTGTAGCTCTAAGATGCCTACCTAAATGGCATATCGTTTTAAATGAAATGTTGTGCAATCCATGAGCTCTATAAGTATTCAAAACGTTTGATTTGATATAATTTCAAGTCAATACCACGCGGGCGTGCCCGGGATGAATGTGCAGAAAGTAGTCCCAATTGACAATACACATGTGAATGTTCTGCAGGTTTTACAACTACCTGTGCAATCAGTATTGCCACTATAAAGTTGTGAGTTCGAATCCCACTCATTGAGAGGTGTACTCAATACAACATTATGTGATAAAGTCTGTTAGTGACTTGCAACATGTCATTGGTTTTCTTTTGGTACTCCGGTTTATTCCCTGATGTAACTGAAATATTTTTGAAAGTGGCTTAAATATAATCATCATAACCCAAACTCTCTTTTTCCTACAGTATAAGAATGGTGTATATGATGTGAAAATGATCTTTATAATTATGAAGGGTCAGTTAAGTTTAGAAGGGCATTTCCGGCAAAGCCTAAAAAGAACTAAAACTTAATATTGAACACTTTTAATTTGTTACAAAAATATCTGAAATATGTCCAGCCAGATATAGTCTTCTCACAATGACTTTTAAAGTCCAATATACACATTCATTCAAAATATAAGTCCAGCTTAAGCAATAACTTTGTAAATGCACATAATGTTACAGATATACATGTACATGTATGATTTTAGCATAGGGCCCTCAACATTACCTAATATTGTTTTAATTTGTCTTGATTAAATATTTACCCCCCCAAAATAATAAATAAAATAAACAAAAATAAACAAATGCAAAATGATGGATTTTTTAAAATAAATTTTGAATAGAATTTGAAGAAAATAAAAGATTATTAAGAATTAAGAACATAAATTGATGAAAAAAAAATTAATATTCCAATTAGTCAAGGGTACACCAAACCAGATTACATAGATGGTTGAAGACAACAAAGTCTCCAACCAAGTGAACTGGAACACAACAAAATTACAATATGCCATAGAACAACAATACCTGTTTTCTAATGGATGCAGGTGCTCCTTGACTTATGTATACATTTTTATGTTTATTTTTATTATTTTTCTAATAAAGTGTATTTCTACAATTGAGCTCAAGGCAAAATGTTATCTTCTTATGTCCCCATTTTACATACAAAGATTGTTGTTTTAGTGATGTCACTATTTTATTTGAAATATAGTATAAAACTAAGCTTTTCAGATATAAAAAAAACTAGAATTGAGAAACAACAAATATTGAGCTTTAAGCAACATTATTATTATGAAAAGATTTTATATTAAATACTGAATAAACAGGATAAAGTTACATATCTCACATTTAGCACTTTTTTGTTTGACTTGTGACTAGTTTAGAGGGAGACAAAGTTACACTTTCTTTTGCTGGACGGAACACAAAAGTTAATCAGAAAACAATCTAATTAAAATTAGTATTTTTTCTTAATTAAATTTCTTTTTGCAATAGTGTATGACAAAAATAAAATTTCAAAAACATCCAGTCCTGGAAAGAAAAATTTGAATTTACTGGTCTGAATCAAATTCTTGAGAATTTATTTTTAATATTAAAAACTGAAAATTTACTGGTCGGAACAAAGTTTTACTGGTCTTGGGCTGAGGACCGGAGCTCATCTAATTTCAATTAGATTGATCATAAAATATCACACAAATGGGATGAAAAATTAGTAACAAAGATTGTTAAAAAAACAAATAACATCAAAATGACAGAATCAATAAATCTACATTATTATCAATATATTTGACCTTTCATACTGTTCAGGATTAATTGCACAATTAAAATACTATACATGTAAAATCCACAGGTGCTCTGGTACAGAATTACCACCACCCCTTTTTATCCTTTTGTTAATATATTTATTTCAATACAATTTTTTTTATTTCTTTATTATTTCATCTCTTTTTCCTTATTTTAACTTGTTCATGTTCATATTCATACAGTCTTATGCTAACTGCAACTTACATGTGTTGACCCTATATATATAATAATTGGAAATAAATATGTAAACAGAAAGTTAAAAAAAAGGGGGAGGTGGGTGGCAATTCTGTACCACAGGCTTCTGTGGTAAAATCTACAGATTGTGTTCCTCACTCATTACACTCTTATATTTATATAAAGCATACAATATTATGTTTGTTTTACAAAATGAATATATTATTTCTTTGCTCACATTTTCATGGCATTAATACAACCACAGATAAATATGTACAAGAAGGATTTACAACCTCCAAGAAACACCAGGTGAATAATAATAATAAGGATATCTTTCTCCCTGGGAGGAGGGGTCAGATGGGGGTATAATGTTGAGGATATGTTTTTATAAATAATACCAACATTACACATTACAGAAAGCTACATTTTATGATACTGACATCAACACTTGTACTTAAAATTGGAAAAAAATACTTAAATTTAACAAAACTGGAAAAATACTTAAAATTTAACAAAACACAAAAAAAAAAATCTTTTCAGACTTATCAATTTCATCTTTTTATACTATGCAATTTGATTTAATTAAAATTCTCTAAATTTGAATTATTTCTGCTAAATCACAAACGAAAACAACCCAAGAAATTTCCTGATAATAAAAAGAGAAAAGAATATTGTGTGAAGTATAGAGTAATAGTAATTTTTGTTTCTACCAATAATTGGCCTAAAATAAGATATGAAGATATATTTGTCAACATACAACCTATTACCATTGTTATATCAACATAATAAATTCAAATATCAAAAGAACCAGTATCTTTATATCAAGTTATAAAACTATGACCCTATGGTTCACATTGCACATTGTCCAGTGAAGACTCCTATATCATGATGGTGAAATCTACAAAAACTTATAAAAAAATAAAATTTAAATGTTTGAAAACACTTTGAAATGGTATTGATATCAATGAAAATTGAATAAATGTTCGACCTTGAAGTTTAATATTTGGCATATTTATGACTTACCATTTGTCCAGTTTTTATAATTCCTTTCCCCTTAAAAATATTTTCATTGCATTTCTTTCACAAGATCTGCAATAAAATACTCCTATTGAAACCATACGAAATATAATTTTTGTAACCTCATAGCTCATGAATTTGAAGGTCTCCTGGACTGTTGTTGAAGAAGTTATATTTGTGCTGTCTGGTTGTGGGAGATTTTGAAAATGGAAACCTCCTAAAAAAGGAGCTGGGTGAGTCAACTGTGTGAATGGGATCTCATCTTCTAGCAAGACCCTAGTATATGTTTAACAGGTCTTTAAAGAAATATGAAGATTTCCAATATGATATGCACTGGTGACAAGATATTAAGATAGGGGAGGGGTCAAAATAGGGTGGTGGTGTATAGTAGGGATATAATGCTCTACAATACCAAACATAAATAATTTGAGAGCTGTCAATTACAATTATAATTTTAGTTGATTATAAAAACAAAAATCTAATGTTTTAATTACATCTATGTCAATATTTTATAACATGCCTGGTTTTTAATATAAATATTTTGAGGTACTGCTTCTTACTTATATATAAATGGTCATATAGAATGATCATCTTACAAAACACATTTCTACCTTCATGACAAAATAATATACACTTTATCATATAAAACATTTTAATTTGCTGAAATTTGAAACATCAGAAAATGAAATAATTACCATAAAATCAGAATGACCTTTCACTCCAGTATTGTTTACAGAACATCATACAAGTGCTACCAGTCAGTTATAGCTATTGCAATCTAATCATAGAATCACAATGAAATATATACTGCAATATAATGGAACTTGTACATTAAAAACAATGGTTCTAAGCAATTTAGAGAAAACAATCCTCTGATTTTTTGTTTTCTGTATTTCTTGAGCTTATGGCACCATATATAATTACCCAATAAAATGTATGCAAACTTTTATGTAAAAATATCCTTTTTTGGCCCCCTTGTAACATGTATAAATACTTTAAATTAAAAAGCACATATTTTTGAATTATTACAACCATTCTTCTGATGAAGTTTTGACTCTTTTATGACCCTTCTTAAAAAAAACCGTATGTATGTATTGGGACCTCTAAAAATCCATATTTAACATTTATCATGGTATTGAAATACATGTATAATAAAACTGGGCTAAAAAAATAATATGAAAGAAAGACAACCCAAATTACAACTTAATTTTTCTATGATAGCCCTGTAACCATATCGTAACCCACAGCTGATCACCTTCACCATGAGTGGAGAGTGATCAATCCTGATCAGCTGTGGATTACTAAGGATGCCCTGTATCATTATAGATACTTATACAACCACAAATAGGGGGTCATGTAAAAAAAATATTCCGGTAACATCACATTTCATATTTTAAATAGAAATGTAGTCAAAAGCACATCCAGCTATATCCACAACTCTGATATTAGGTTCCAGGAACATAGACATTGGTTGATATTTCCTGGCAAATAGATAACTCAAATAATGTTTAATATCAGTTTCAATACATAAGGCGTATCTTTGGAATGTGAAGGGAATAAATGTCATTTTTAATGACACAGAAACTAATTATGACAATTATTTTAAATACACATTGTAGTAGCACAATATACACATACAATAATATACATATATATTTGTAAGGACTTCATATACATAAAAAATATTGTTTTCAACATAAAAGCATCTTGCTAGCCAAGGGTTACACCCTGCTCCATCCACCCCCTTTACCTCTTCTGAGGCTGGTGGTAATCTGTGGCTGGCAGAGATGACAAAACATGAATCAAGAGCCATACATACTTGTCAAAGATTATAATATCATTCTGGTGTGATGGTTGATTACTGCAGAATTTTGGCAATTATTTAAGGCAGGCTGCCATAAAATACCAGATATGCCTTTCTTGGCTTAACTTGATTCAATTATTCAACAAGAAAAATTGATGACTTCTGGTTATTTTTTTTTACACACTGAACTTATAACCAAATTCAGAGTGGGGCTGATTCAGAACATATTTCTATAGTCCATAACATGAACCCATTTTTTTTCTATAAATCCTCATTGTCAGACAATAATCTTTGTTTTTATTTATTCTCTCACAAGAAATCCCCAACTCTGAAAAATCCAAAGGAGTTAATTTTATGATTTGTAACAATTGTTGTCAGATTTGACACTTTGACAAGCAGTTCGTCTCGACGTCTCAATTTAAACAAAGCACCAAGGTAACTGGAATATTCACCGAACTGCTTGTTTTCGTCCCAGCATTTCGTTAATGAATTCATTATTAACAATTCTTCACCACCATTGGGATATATAATATTGTATCTGTAAAGGTAATGTGATAAACTGTTAGAAACAGACCGGGAACCAGAACTTCCGTGTCCAAAGTTCTCCTCAAAGGAGACATGAGAATATACGTAATATAAGCCATCTTCAGGAACAACCAGGCGGCCATTACGATACTGTACACCATTTGTAAAGGCTAAATCTTCTTCGTGAATCCAGTTTGGTATACTGAACTGATTTCCAGGAACTGAAACAAGAAAGAAAATTTACTTTTATGTATTTTGACATCAGTGCAGTACCATCAGAATTGGAAACTTTATTGTACTGACCATATTGAAACAAATATTGTTTTAGATTGATTAATTGATTGATTGATTTTTTGGTGTTTTAACTAATATATCATGGCGACCAGTTTTAGTGGTGGCGGAAGCCGGAGTATCCGGAGAGAACCACTAACCCTGGGCAAGCAACTGGTAAACTTTATCACGTGCGGCTGCGAGTCGAGTGCACCTTTTTTGTAATTTACAAAGCTGGGCGCGAACCCAAGCCGTATTGGTGATAGGCTTGTATGAACTGTTAGATCCAACGACCTAAACTCATTGAGCCACCCTATTGTTTTAGAAGAGGACCAATAGTTTTTTTTTTTAATTTGACTTCCTGTACCACCAGAATTTGAAACTTTGTTGTAGTGTACTGATTGCATGTTGTATTTATCTACCAAGTTTATTTGAAGACTTAGAAAGTATATGACAAAATAAAAATATCACGACTTTCAGGCCAGTAGAGCAGTTGCTTGAAAAATTGTTACACACGCAAAATATTTTCAAAGTAGTTTGTCCACATGTATGTTAATGCTTAAGAAATAGCAGCCATGTTTAAGTGTTTTGCTTGTGAATTGAAAGAGTTTTTTTTTCAATAATGGGCGAAACTTACTTCCGGGTTGTTGAATTTTGCGGTTATATCCCATCAAGTGAGCGGCATATGTAATATTTCTGTTAGATGTTGATTGGTGAGCTGGTCTAATGGTGCCTGAAATAGACAATAGTTAATGTTAATAGACCTACAATGAACATGTCCAGTCTAGAATGCTGATGGCATAACATAATACTTAGTAACCAATTTGAAACATACAAAGATTATTAAATACTGAACATTTAAATGAATTAATTAAGATTCATAATTGATTTGATATCAAATATCAAATGATTTTGAAAACCAGATCGAGATCATCTCACTCAAATTAGGCTAGAATAAAAGATCATGAAGACTTGTCAAACATTCATTCAACATTTCTTTGAACTAAATGGTGTTTGTTGATATTCAAGATTTCCATATACATTGTCTTAAAATTTAAACTTCAAATGTTCGAACTGATATTATTAATAATATAATGGTTTCTTTCGTTCTCTACCCCGTTTGAACCCTCTCTTATCGTTCGTCTATGAACAGCTAATTTGCATAATAATTTGCATACGAAATGACCAATCTGCAAATTGATCTCTAATTACTTAACAGAGGAGAAAATGACATATTATAATTAATTTTCACCAAATAGAAATGTTGTTAAAGTTGACGCCAAATTGATTTTTATTTCCAACAGATAATAACCAAACGTTTAGAAGGCTAATATTTTCCCAGAAAACACGAAAAACCAATTAAGAGTTTCTTATCATGGAATTGCAGAAAGTCATAGAGCTAATAAAGCATTTCACCAGCTAGTATGATTTCGTGTCAAGTAAAATTTGATTTGTAAATTAGATTTTCTCATTTAAATAAAAAAAAAAAAAGAAGAATATTGAAGCAATATTTAAAATGTGTTAGAGTGTGTTCTGTGGCAGTTGACATCGGAGAGAACAAGATATATTATACAAAAAATACTAAGTTGGAAAGCTCCAGAGAAATTTACTACATTTTTTAAAAAAGAACCGACCATTCAATAACGTTTTTCCCCAATCAGGTTTTTTCCCACGCGAAACCAAAGTCAGCTTATTTTTTTTATATGAAAAATCGCAATTTCTTTTGAAGATTTACACAAAAAATCTCGTTGAAAATTACTGGATCAAATGATTTTTTCCTAACTTTTAGGACAATTGATTTTTTTATACAATTTGGCGACAGGAAATTCGAAAAAAAACCATAGACCCTCAAAGTTTAATGGACGTTTCCCCACTGAGAGTACTGGCTGATACACTTGATGACGTCAAAACAGTTTACCCGTTTTCACCACAGACAACGCTGCATGGTTCGCTTAACACTCCAAACAAATTCTATCAAAATGAGTGCGGACACGATAATAAATCATACTGGATTTAATATAATGTTTAAGGCTACGTATATCCTTATTTCTATCAATTCAAGGTTAAGCAATTCTCACTTAGAAACTACGGTTCCACATGCTAATATGAGCATCATATACTTTCTTTGATCGACTACAAAGGTTGGTACGTTTTTATTTATCAACTAAAAATCTAATTTTTGAAACATGAAGGGTCAAAAGAGTCAAATATAAATAAAACCTCGTTTATTTGGGAGTTCTAGCCAATCGTAACTGTCCGCCATTCTCGATATCCATCTATGGGTAGCGAGAATCACCGAGTAGGTACGATTTGAATTTTTTTTTTTTATAATGTTTTATTGGTAATATTTATAACTTGTATATATACAATATCATTGACAATATTATATGGTGCATTTAAAGGTATTCACAGTAAATCAATATGTTTCACGTGGCCGTCGTAATCTTTCGACATAAACAACAGTTCAACTGATGAATGTAGTTTTTATTGAAATACAGGTTCTGATCTCTACAACATCTCTAAAACGAGGTGATGTATGTATCGTATGTTCCGTGAAAGCTAATCAAAAGTAAGGATGTAAAATATCAGGAGACTTAAATTTAAATATATATAGAACAAGAATACACAAACAAAATCTTAACTTCGCCTTTCGTTACGATAGTGTTTCAATATTATGAAAATTGAAAATTAGCCAAGGGATAAGGCCTGGACTCCCAAATGTATATAATAACTGTTCTTCTTTCGTCCTTTAATATATATGTTACATGTGTAATTTATAGGAATTTGTTTTCTCTTGTCAAGATATATATATCTTGTACATTTAATGTATATACTGTTTGTATCTGGTTTTACTAGCTCATGTAAGTAACCAGAGGCTCTCAAGAGCCTGTATCGTTCACCTGGTTATAAAAAGAATCAATTGGTCCTATGTAAAAACTATGTCATGCAGTGGTAGTCATCTTGGAATTTCGATCAACATAAAAAACACAAAGTTTGTAAAGGACCTTCCAATGATTGATGCACAGTTTAGGT
>MJUT01000634.1:20234-51858 GCA_002080005.1 Gigantidas platifrons
AAGAAGCTTGAAATGTGAAAAGTTTACAGACGACAGACGACGGACGCCAAGTGATGACAATAGTTCACCTGGACCTTCCGTCCAGGTGAACTAAAAACATGTTCTACAGGCCCAAAACCAACATGGATATAACTATGAAAACCGTACTCGGAGATCATCAACATCAGAACATACCTCTTCATATTTCGTGTTCAAGACTAAGCACAATTACCGAAAGAAAAACATTACAAACAAAGATAGAAATCTCCCAGTAATTTGTAATCACTAATTGGACAAAATCAAAGAGAATAAAACAACAAACAAAACCATCAATTGTCCATATGTTTTATCATGTGAGAGGAGGATTGATTTAGACTTCACACATTTCTTCTATCAGAAAGAGGATCTAATAATATACAAAATCATACTTCATTTATTAGCCAGTATTAATTAGCACTAGGTCTGGGATTAAGTAGTCTTGACGTTCAAACAATATGTTATTATTAACTAGAACAAAACAAACACTGAATGCAACATTGCAAATGAACGAGATATTCTGTTGTTCTGAGATCAAAATAACAGATACCACAATTCATCATCGTTACATACTTTGACGTAAATACAAAATATTAATTCCATGGTGTGTATATGAATGATAATAATGATTATGACATATGGCGTACCTGTCAGATTTCAATAAAAAAAAAGAAAAAAAGACTGAAGAATCACAATAAACAATTGTTACCCCAAAACTCGCGATAGCCACGTGCACATAACTGTAAAACAATAAGCCCTTTATCCTTCTTATCTGGTAAAGGTAACTAACTAACAATCAATTTGAAGTAAATAACATAATAAATAATATAAAGCCTAATGCTTTAATAATATACAACAAGTTTATATAGAGTTAATATTTATTTGTGTTTAACACCACAATAACAATATTTCAGTTATATTGTGGTGGTCAGTTATATTGTGGTGGTCAGTTTTATTTGTGAAGGAAACCAGGACACCCAGTGAAAACTACCGACGTGCTGTAAATAAAGTACAGGGGTTATTATGTTTTGAACCTTTGAACCACAGAGATGTCTCTTAATGATATGCATATTATTTGTATGTTTCTGTTATTGATAAAAGAATAACACACTTTACATGTGTTGTCAATTAACCAAAAATAAATGCTCCCCAAGTGGACAGAATCAGTGTTTGTATCACGTAGTTTTATGTTAGGTGTTGTGATGATGTACAAGACTGGGTACTGCCCCAGAGCTGAACACACACAGACAGGCTCAGCGCGCCCCGATGTGGCGGACAGGGGGATAACTCTCGATTTTGTGTGTTCAGGTTATAATACGAAAAACATGACCGTGGACCATAGTTTGTAACGTGTTTGGAGAGTTCCACGTTATAATACAGAAAACATGACCGTGGACCATAGTTTGTAACGTGTTTGGAGAGTTCCACGCTTCCTGCACTCAAAAGACGTCTGTTGCAGACTGAAAAAGAGAAGGTGCATTGTAGACGCTACAAAAGACGGAATTTTTTTCATCCATATCCAACTCTCCTACTTTTTCAATGGCAGTCAAAAGTCGTTGATGACCATCCTTTCCCTAATTTCTATATAGTTTTGTTTGGCATATATTATTGCAATGAATTGTTCTCGTCCTGAATATAGCTGAAATACAGCTTACTGAACGTTAAGCAATAATTATTAAATCAATCACAGAAGTACAAGAAGAGAATTGTTTTTCAATTTCCATTCAATGAGGTTAATAAATTATACAAAAATCTACCAGATAAAAAAGTATAGCCTTACCGCCTACGATGCATCAAACCAATTCTAAACCGAATTTAAGCGACAGAAATATTCGTATTACGCATATTTCATGACATTATGAGTAATCCCCATTTTTTCGATTACCGCATTGGACATTGAATAAAAATTTCTTAAATAACAAATCATTTCGGACTTTTGATACACCCTTTAAATTTGAATTGCAATAATCTCTCAGCAATCTACATCTCTGTTGGTCTTTTTAAAAACTTTGTTCTCATCCCGTTTTCAAAATTTCATGATTTTTGTCGATGTCAATAGAACATTGATTGATTGATTGATTGATTGATTGATTGGTTGGTTGGTTTTTAACGCCAACGTTAACAGCCGTGGCGTTCAACAAACAGTGGCTCAACACAACACTTCCCACAACAACAAAATATATGCTTGTGAATGAAACAAAATAATATACAGATAATGCTATTGATTCTTGTTGTGTTTGTCGATGGCGATCGTGACGCTAATGCTATTTTGGAAATTGCATGTACAAAATCGAGTTCATTTTGTAAATTGTGAATTATTTATACCGTTATAAGATCCAATTATACTGTAGCTTCGCGTGTAAGAAAAGATGAGAAAATGTTGATCATTGTGCAGTAAGACACTATAAAAACAGAAATCAATTGTTCTGTCAAAATTAAAGAAATAAACAAATCTTAATTTTTAACATCTGCAGAAAAACTTCACCAACCCAAGTATACCCTCGTGAGATGATTTTTGTTCCTAACTGTCAGAATAAATTGCAGAATTCATTGAGAGTACAATTTGCATTGTAATGACGTTGTCAGTCATAAACTCAATTAACACAAGGATCTCTAACAGAAAACAGATTTTTCCTCTTGTTACAATGTAAACATTACTTGTTTGTTTCTTCAAAAATGAAGGTATATGCTTGAGATATATGGAATCATGGATTCTGACTTCTCTAAGGGCTTGTATATACATACATTACTGTCTTATCTTTGTTGTTCAGAATAATGCATTATGTTTAACATACATCCAGCATAGTGTACAGTGCACATACAATAACTGGCCAAATAAAAATTACACATCCAACATAGTTTACAGTGCACATACAATAACTGGCCAAATAAAAATTAATTGCATGCTTTAAAACAAAGATAATAATTAATGGTACTTGACTGAATGTTTGTTTTTACGCCATTCAGTAATATCGCCATGGCAACCCGAATGTTTAACGGAGGAGGGAACGAGACCACCCAAATATGACCAAGTCCCCGATAAAGGTTTAAGTTGGCGGAAGAAGATGACGGAGCACGAAGGTTTAGCGACTGAGGCAGCAGAACACCCTTCCCCGACCAAGCCCCTTCACGGTTGTTGGAACACTCAGCCTCGACCTGATGATCGAACTGTAGGCAACCAGGTTTACAAGGTATATGGAGCATCCAACCTTATCCAGGTCCTCGATGAAGATTTACTGGTAAACCAATGAACGAACAGTCAAATCCATTCATGGAAAGTCCTTACGACCCCCTTTATAGGAGTATACTCATTGATAAAGGTAAGAAATAGGTTAAACTCGTTACAACTGTTATTAATTACAAACACATTTCTAAAATTAACTCATCACGCTTCTTTGATAATGAAATGCTGAACATTGTAAGGAAACACATTTTTGGTATTAATAGGTCAAACGGTGTAAATTTTACAGACAAAAGCGTAAAATAAATGTATGAATTAAACAACGCCTTTTGATATTTTATACAAAAGAATCATAATCGAAATGATTGTCTTCCTTACATATTCGTGGCGTTACGTGTTGAACGTAAATGTTACGTTTTGAATCATCTCGTTGTGGGTAGCAGTCTAGGTATAAAGTTTATGGTGTTTAACGCCACTTTCAACAAGATTTCAGTTATATGATGGCGGTCAGTTTTATTGGTGGAGGTAATCTGAGTACCTGTAGAAAACCACTGACCTGTCACAAGTCACTGACAAACTTAATCACATAATGTAGTATCGAGTACACAAGTTCGAACTCGCAACTCTACATGAACATTGGGATGCCTATATTTGATCAACCAAAGAAGCACGTAGATTCGCCGTTTTTACGATTATTGACGAATATTTATTTTACTTTTACTCTGATTGGTTTATTTGTTGTAGAACATCAAGCCATATTCAGGCAACATTCAAGATGATGATAAATTTACAAAGGTATCGCTCACCTGGTTATTCATTCGGAAGTGGGCTAGATAATAGATTCCATATTTATGCAGTTTCTGGGCTTAAGGAAGTTTGTAGTTTCTGAGAAATATTTGCTTACTAGCATCACAATTTGATCGAAAATGAATTTTACGGTATTTCAAATTAAATTTATACAATTATTTACATATAATGAGTAAATGTATATACAAAATAAAAAACAATTATATCCTTAAAATTAATTGCTAAATTTCATTCTAAGAATTTATCAAAATTAATCAAAATTATAGAGATGGGAAACAATTGTTTTTCGGCCGATTTTGTGGAAAAAAAAAAGAAATTAAAATTTGAAATGATCTGTAAATTACAAAGAATAATCACAATTTAAGAATTATTATCTGACATCACAACAAACATTAAATTACGTTGTATGGGAAAACAATGATGTTTATAAAAACGTCAATGAAATATTTAATAACAAAAATATGTTTATAAAAAACGGAACTGGATACAGACAGTGCACCTCATATATCATACAGCAACTACATAATATTATTATACCATAAATTTAGAAGTATATTGTTTCGGATTTAACTCAAAATAAGTTTTAAATATCTCCTTTAATTTTTTTCCCTTTAATGCTTTTTTTAATGATTATTTGCAAGTTTGGAATTGACTATAATTGGAACATCACATTCTTTTTTTTTAATATGCATATTAAAAAAGTACGTGATGTTCCAATTATAGTAAATGGGAAACATATCTCATATCAAGGATTTATATAGTAGTCCTACTATATAAATCCTTGCTCATATATAGAGGTGACTTTCGAATGTAATATATATAAATTATATATACAACTCCCAAGCTTACGTGAAGACATTTTATCACGTTTGCCTGAATGTACCTATACCATTTATTTTACACCATATCAGTAAACTTGCAAATTTCTTTAGAAATAATAATGTCTTTGATAAGATATTGTAGGATTAACATATTATTCAGATGAAATACGACCACCCTTTCTCTTTTATTCCCAGATATTTACACCTACATAAATCAGAAAGGTCAAATTATAAGGTCAGAAAAATTCACGTAGGAACGGATGACATACATACTGCATGTACATTTTGACATGTTTATACTAATTTACGACCAAGCAAGATCTATTGAATTTGTTTTGTATTTTAAATTTTGAGTTTTCAATAATCTTTATGCTTTATAATGTATACATACAAGACATTTTGAATTTAACAGCCCCAAAGTAACACACGGTCAGCCATTTTCAGTTTTACATGTTTCCATGTAAAGATGGATTGATTATTGTTTAATATCCAGAGATATGCAGGGCGAAAACAAGTTTAACAATATATAAGGGAGAGATGGGACGACTTTAGACTGTAACTGGGAAAGTATTGATAGTTGGGTAAGGACAAAACATTTAGCCTTTGTTGAGACTATGTACAATGTGACTATTCTTTCAGGAAAGCTGAGGGTGGAGGTGATACTCCCACTATTGTTCACGGTCAGGCATGTCGTATAACCCTCCCATCAAGTGGGCACCCCTTATCCATCACCTTGTGACCCAATGAGCAACTCTGTGGGTTTGATCAGTGGGCATCTTCATCAGTCCCCAGTCCATGTGAAGAATATTTGACTAAATCAAGATAGAAATCAATAGCCCCCCCCCCACCATATAAACAGAAAATACAACTATGAAGAATAGGTGCAAGACAAACTTAGTGTGTCTATAGATTTAGTAAAGAAAACCTGTCTCACAAACCTAATTACTAATGGTATGTAAAACCCTTTGGGTTTATGATTTCTAAGAGATTTTATATATATATACATGTATACACAGAAGTGGAAATCATAAAATTATAAGAGTTTGAACAACATCTCAAAAGTATATAGCAAGTATGCCATAAAATTATAATATATTTTGTATACAAGATAAGTATATAAGAAAGTAATAAAATGTGGCAAATATTTTCAATAATTATGGAAATGATATACAGTGTACTTGATATATACACGTTTTACTGTAATTATGAGAAAACATTATTACAAGTTCTGGGGAAAAGATACCTGGGGAAAACCACCGACCTGTCACAAGTCACTGACAAACTTTATCACATAATGTTGTATCGAGTACACCTAGTCTGAGCGGGATTCGAACTCACAACGTTAGTGTTGATAGGCAGGAATTGCAACTACCATACGATCACACCACAATGGCCCCTGTTATTAAAAGGGGTGGTTTTATATGGAAGTAATAGTCCATAAATAAGAAAATTTACAAAAGGGAAAAGGTGTGATCTATTTTGTTAATGAAAATAAATATATTAAATTAAGGTCCTACCTTTAACTTTTAGGCCAATTCAGCCCCCTCAGTCATAATTTTTTTCACACCAAACAACAATCAGATTATTTATTTTTGCCACATGAAAAGTCAGTTATTTTTCTTCAAATTTTACAAAATATTTCTATCACAACCACAGAATTACAGATTTTTTTTTTGCATCTTTCTAGGCAATTATGTTTTTTACTATAAAATTTTGCCCAGGAAGAGGGAAATCCTATCAAAAAACATGTGAGTCATAGTTATCATCAGACTTTTTTCTTTTACATATATTTTTTCTGTAAATATGTAATATCAAAAATATTTTTGCTACATGTACAAACAGGTATACTCACCAATACATAAATTATAATATTTATCTTCAATTTATGATTAAAAATTTACAATATATATTTTTTTTTAAATTGAAGCAAGGCTTGAAATTACTATACTTGGTCACACTTCATTAAACTTCCCTTTACTTACACACAGTTTGCAAATATTTCCCTGTTTCAAATTTTTGCATTAAAATATCAATAAAGAAATGGTTTAATAGATTGAATCAGTTAAAAGTAAACACTTTTACTTACTTTGTCTGACAAAATAATTACCAGTTAAAAGTTAGCTTAGGGTGAAATGTCTTTATATTGTGGCCTTGCTGATGGCTGATAACTTTAGCCAAGGTAGTATTTTATGACTTCAAATAATACAACACAATTTCGACTGATTCATTTTTACATTCTATTTCATATATTAAATTTTATCAAGTTTTTGCTTGTCCAAAATTATGTAAAATTAATTTCAATAATAGATAATTGAAAAAGGAAGAAGAAAAAAAATCCTAAACAAGTTTGAAAACTGAAAGTGTGAGAGGAGTAATCTGCATAGAAAACCAACAGTGCAGAAATATATAGACTCCTCATATTTTTAAGTAAATACAAATAATATCAATCAACATGCACATGAAATTGATGTTACAACTGAAATTGGTGTCATATATAATTATAACAAATACAATTTGCAATCGAAATTAGTAATTAATCTACCATGTTTGTTTATCACACAGAACCGTAAAGGCAGGGGGTGGGTGGTTACAGTGTTTAGTCACTTTCAACAATATTTCAGTTATATCATTGTGATAAATGCATACATGTACTTGGTAACCACATTTTGATTTTAATTTCCTTATAATATTCGATTGAAACTGTAAGATGTCTATAACAATTAAAAAAATATTAATTTTCCCTACGATTTTCCTATGTGCTTCCTCAATGCTTGCATGACTTGTCAATTTAATACAACCGGATTTGTAGTTATAATTTGAGAAATATGGCAGTCAAAAATGAATCTAAAAATCACAAAACCAGAAATTAAGTCTTGTAACGTGACTGTCAGTAATAGCACACTTCGTTTCCTACTTAAGGATTATTAAATCTGTCCATAAATGCACTTGATTCCTGTCTTAAATGTTACTCAAATCAAGAAGTATTTGTTAAATTAAATTTCCACGGAGAAAATTGCACAAAATGGCATCACGGACGAAGGGAATATGTTTTAATTAGAGTACGCTCTATGGTAGCTGCCAACATCGTTGTATTCAATTAGAGATACTTTTTTCATGCTAACAAGCATTTTCCTTTACAAAACTATTGATCGAATGGTCGTTTCTTTTAATTCTTCACAAGATTGTCAAGCTTTTCCTCCCTTATTGGAAAAACTTCAATATCATGTTGAAATTTTGACAGTCAAATGAGGATATTTGTTTACAATGAGATTCCGTTAAAAATAGAAAGAAAAAGAAAACCACACAGAGATGGAGTTACAAATCAAGAATCATATTTCCAAAATAAAAAGTGTAAATTCCTGTAGAATCTAAAATTAGGAAATTATTATCTGAAACTTAATACAATTTGATCAAGAAATGACAGTCTGCATGATATCAGATTCCTATAAATAGTTAATAATGGCATCAAAAAACATACCCTGGAATGGACATCTTGACAAATAATAATAATGGAATTAGAAGAAACAAAAATCGTAAAAATTTTAGTTGAAAGACTATTCTAAAACACAGGACAGAAAAAAACCCACCCCAAGCATTCTAACCTTCACAGTTTTATTACTCTGACACAGCCTTAAAGTACGTACTACTCAATTTGAAATTTGAAAAATAATTTTCTTGTTATACATGCACTAAAATTATGTTCAACAAAAATAATATAATACCCTCATATTTTCAATAGTTGCCAGACATACAGACTTCTAATTGAAAGGTAGACACTAAAATGATATTGTAAGTGTGGGGCAGATAATTGTTGTGAAATATTGTATATCAAAAGAGAGCATATCTTTGTTATATAAAACATGTATACCAGATGTATGATATGTAATCATCTTCAGGGGGAACTGTTTAATTGGGCATGATTTCCAGACCTTAGTTTGAAGGCATATAGTCTCTAGTAATCTTGATGTCAGATACAAAATATAAAAAAAATCCTGACTTTAGACTACTGTTTTATACGAATAATATCTATTTTGTTTTAGATTTTGACAGCTAGATTGGATATTCATTCCTTCACGTTTTTTTATATATAGCTTATCTTTTAAGAATTCATTATACTGATAGACATTGTATGCAAAAGACATTTTATAGGTAAAACTGGAGGATTTCTTTTAAGATTTGTATTTACTGAGGATTATAGACCACTATAGTGGTTACCCCCCTCCGCCCACCCCCCAGTTCCGGATTATCCATTAGGCACATTAGGCATTGTGCATATGGCCTACAGAAATGAAGAATTGCCCGAAAAGAAGCACTAAAAAGCGACCCTAGTTGCCCCCTTTCAAGAGGTTGTATTCCAAATAAATACTCCCGGGTGTCTAAAATCAACGTCTTTATCTATTTGATTTAAATTTGCATATATATTGACCACTAAATATACCACAGAAGAATTAAAAGTTCATAACATCTGTATTATGATTTACAGCAACCAATATCTAGTCATATTATACAGAAACAATCCCCATGGAAGGAAAGATCTTTGTAATGAAACACTTGAGACAGATTTGTAACCTATTTTAGTTCATACATCCTTATATTCAATATATAAACAAATAAAAATGTAAAAATCTGAAAAAAGCCAGACAAATTTCAGTTCAAACACATCGTAACTAAGCAAATAAAGGTTAGATCAATATTCAACATGAGAAATATAAAACCCAAGACTTTTCAGTTGTAACCTATTAATCTCTACAACAGACTTGATTAAGATGTTCATCAATAACCTATTTATTAAAGATAAACATTATCATTCCGTCATTTTAATCAACCATTTCATATTTTCGGTACCGATTTCATATAAAAAGCGACAGGGAATGTCTTGTTCCAATCCATGCTTTTTTAGTTGATAAGGACTAGCAGCTAATTGCATCGAGATATCATCTTGATAAAACGAGAAACTTTATGATCGAGGCATGTAGTAGAATTTTTGCCACGGTAACAAATGAGTTATGGTGTAGCAATGTTTGATAGTCTTTTACGTGACACAGGAACGAAGAAAGTGATTACAAGGAATAAAAAGTCGATCAATACCTATAATGGAGGAAATGAATCAAAATAAAAAGCTTTTGTCAATCTAATGTATATTTCATGGAAAGCAAGTTTTGGGAGAACATAGCAACATGTTACATCTCCAAAACAGACACTCTTCATATTCTTATGTAAATTTATTTAAAAAAAAATATTTTGAAAATGAAAGTGAACATCCATATAGTACTATAGAAGCACAAATATATACGCTTTTAAAATATAACATTTTAATTTTTTGAAGATTTAACTTGAAAACGGAAAGTGTATCAGTCCAATGTAATTTTCTATTAGAAATTTATTTGTTCATGTGTTGAAAGGTTAAATTGTATTTGTTTTGCTTACAGTAAAACATCTTGACCCAGGAAATAAAAAAAAATCATATTTGTTATTTTGAAAATATGGTCAAATATGTACAATATATCTGCAAATTCACCATGTATGTTTTTGACAAATGTCATGAAAATTCTGGACAGATAGTGTAAAATTTCTAGCTGTAATATTTTCTAAACAAGCTTAGGGTATATAATGGTCTTACCTCCTGCCATCTCCTCCAACAATCTCTTCTCAACAAACTGAAAACAAAAATAATATTCATGAAACACAACCGTAGAAGGAAACATTATGGCATAAATTAGTTCGTATTCTCTTTGCCCATTGCATAGTTGAATCTGCTGGGAAAGGAATAATCTAAAATCGCTAAAACGCTATCTAGACAAATCATCAAGGGGCATAATTGAAACTGTCTTGAATATTTACGGATTTCTAACTTGCATAAGGAGTATAACACCTAGTACATCTTGTATAGACTTGACTAAGGAGTATAACACCTAGTACATCTTGTATAGACTTGACTAAGGAGTATAACACAGAGTACATCTTGTATAGACTTGACTAAGGAGTATAACACATAGTACATCTTGAATAGACTTGACTAAGGAGAATAACACCTAGTACATCTTGTATAGACTTGACTAAGGAGTATAACACCTAGTACATCTTGTATAGACTTGACTTAGGAGTATAACACCTAGTACATCTTGCATAGACTTGACTAAGGAGTATAACACCTAGTACATCTTGCATAGACTTGACTAAGGAGTATAACAACTAGTACATCTTGTATAGACTTGACTAAGGAGTATAACACCTATTACATCTTGCACAGACTTGACTAAGGAGTATAACACCTAGTACATCTTGTATAGACTTGACTAAGGAGTATAACACCTAGTACATCTTACATAGACTTGACTAAGGAGTATAACACCTAGTACATCTTGTATAGACTTGACTAAGGAGTATAACACCTAGTACATCTTGTATAGACTTGATTAAGGAGTATAACACCTAGTACATCTTGCATAGACTTGACTAAGGAGTATAACACCTAGTACATCTTGTATAGACTTGACTAAGGAGTATAACACCTAGCACATCTTGCATAGACTTGACTAAGGAGTATAACACCTAGTATATCTTGTATAGAATTGACTAAGGAGTATAACACCTAGTACATCTTGCATAGACTTGACTAAGGAGTATAACACCTAGTACATCTTTTATAGACTTGACTAAGTAGTATAACACATAGTACATCTTGTATAGACTTGACTAAGGAGTATAGCACCTAGTACATCTTGTATAGACTTGACTAAGGAGTATAACACCTAGTACATCTTGTATAGACTTGACTAAGGAGTATAACACCTAGTACATCTTGCATAGACTTGACTAAGGAGTATAACACCTAGTACATCTTGTATAGACTTGACTAAGGAGTATAACACCTAGTACATCTTGTATCGACTTGCCTAAGGAGTATAACACATAGTACATCTTGTATAGACTTGACTGAAGAGTATAACACCTAATACATCTTGAATAGACTTGACTATGGAGTATAACACCTAGTACATCTTGTATAGACTTGACTGAGGAGTATAACACCTAGTACATCTTGCATAGACTTGACTAAGTAGTATAACACCTAGTACATCTTGTATAGACTTGACTAAGGAGTATAACACCTAGTACATCTTGCATAGACTTGACTAAGTAGTATAACACCTAGTACATCTTGAATAGACGTGACTAAGTAGTATAACACCTAGTACATCTTGTATAGACTTGACTAAGGAGTATAACATCTAGTACATCTTGCATAGACTTGACTAAGTAGTATAACACCTAGTACATCTTGAATAGACGTGACTAAGGAGTATAACACCTAGTACATCTTGTATAGACTTGACTAAGTAGTATAACACCTAGTACATCTTGTATAGACTTGACGTTAAACAGACATCAATCAATCATAAAACCTAGCAAACATCATGTATACATCTGTTCAAGTGAGAAAAAATATAATTATAAAGAGCACACAACTTGTATGAAACGTGTTATCGTTGTTGAGTGCATCATCTATGTTAGTATAAGAAAAGTCTGAAAGATAGGTGGACTCACATTGCTAGAGACCGCACTGAAGTCGAAAATAGCAGGGTTACACTTACTTCAGGCACCTCATTTTGTTAATGAGCAAATGCAAATAGGGAATTATAAAAGGAACTTACACGACCAAAGAGAACGCGAGTTACTCGATTCTATAAATGATAGGCATTGATGATCACGAATATGAACGGGACATTGATCTATGACCATATAGAACTAGCATTAGGATGGGTTAGGTTTAGGTTTAGGAAAGTAGCAGCACCACCTCCGCTATCGGAATTTCGGATCTCTCGATGCTCAGTGTACTGTCACAATAAAAAAAGAACACTAATTTTTCAAAACTTTGTGCAGTTGGAAATTTGAATCACGGGTGGTTTGCTACGTCACACGCACGGATACTTGAACATCGCCTCGAGGTAGGTTTATGCAGTTGTACAATTTAAAAAAAGGAAAACTAACAAAACCAAGTATTTCACCGAAGGGCCCACATATTCATTGTTAGTATATATTCATTGCGTGGAAACCCGTCAGTTTTGCAAACACTTCTGTACAGTTTAAATTCCGGGCAAGGATACTGTTCACACAAAACCAATTTAACTGTACAGAAGTGTTTGCAAAACTGACGGGTTTCCACTAAATGAATGTATGCTAACAATGAAGTCTGATATGTGGGCCCTTCGGTGAACTACTTTGCTTTGTTAATTTTCCTTTTTTTTAAATTGTACAACTGTATAAACCTATCTCAAGGCGACGTTCAAGTATCCGTGCGTGTGACGTAGCAAACCACCCGAGTGAATGTAAGAATGAAAATATCGAATGTTACAGGTAAATACTAAAGTGTCTAACAGAGACCAAGAAACATATTATATGGAATCTATAAAAACAGACAAAATAAAATACAAAATGAATATTGAAATCCATGAAGACGGATCTTGCCCGCGTATATTGTACAGTTTAATACCAACGTGCTTGTATTGCATACTAATTATATATATATAACTGTGTATCAATTTGTGTTACGTTAAATATATTGAAGAGGTTTTCGGCCTCCCCTCCATTATTTGTGTAATAATAACAAACGGAGATGAATGTATACACGTAGACAACCAAATACATACAACACCACCATATATACCCAAGGACTCTGTGGTGAGGTTTCTCAAGTCCTACAAGAAGTCGAATGTACAACTAGACAGTCGAATGTACAACTAGACAGTCGAATGTACAACTAGACAGTCGAATGTACAGGGCTATCCCAATAACAAAAGGTGTAGTGGTGTCAGGACCGGTTTATGCCTATTTGACCAATTGCTCCAAATTGGGCCCCACGCCGAACAAAAGGTGTAGTGGTGTCAGGACCGGTTTATGCCTATTTGACCAATTGCTCCAAATTGGGCCCCACGCCGGAGTTATTTACTCGGCTGTTGAAGTACACACAACAAAACATTGCAGGTTTTACAGAGAACATCATTGGCCCGCACCTCATTAGAACGGTACTGAGGGGGTGGGGGGGGGAGTGGTATCTAATTATTCTACGGAGTGGAATGTAAATATAGACATCCAAATATACAACAGCATCAGTATACCCATAGTTCCAAACACTGTGTCGTAGTGGCGCGTCTTCTCATTCAATTAGAAGTCGACGTACATGCACGTAGACAACCAATTATAGAGCAGTATTCAAAAAGACAATCTAGGTGTGACAGGTATTTTGTACAAGGAAGAACTCTGCATACAAGAAAGAATATGTGTACACATTGGCGAATCGAATAACTAGTGTCATATCATAATCTTGAATTCGGAAACCGGGAATGTCAAAAAGAATAAGGAATAAAATAATAATGAAGGAAAACACAACATCTGTTTACAATCCTATTAAATCTAAATTTGCAGAAATAGAAAGCAAAATTGGATGTCAACATCAATGTCTGTTAAGAACTTTTATTATACGTGCACATAAAGCCATGGAAAGAAGCTTATGCCTGCTTACTCCAGCTAATGAGATGGCATTAGTTTTTGATGTTATATAAGTCAATATAGCATTATACGGCTGACAATAACGTATTAATATAAATCAATAGGATTTTTGTAGCAAATCACATTGAAAGGAACAAGTTTTGATTGAAAATCAATCAATGCTACCAATTAGTACATACATTCAACGTATTTAATCCGCTTACAGCAAATCCAGTTTGCTTGAATTAAAATGGTTGATAACAAGATTTCGTCTCATATTCTTTTGTGCTTTTTTTTTAAATACATGCGAATGATCTTATCTACTGTATGATGAATTACAATTTCAGGGAAAACATATCAGATATTTGAGTGAGTATTGCAGAATTGGAATAAAATCTTCATTGTTTATATAAAACTTTCTCTAACCGTTGCATGCAACATTTAAGTGTGCAAAATTTATATAGTGAAGAAACCATGAATTATACACAATGTGACTACTCCATCTTCCCCATTTGTGGTATTTTACTCTGCTATAGACTTTGCCTATTAAGATATTTGTCTTTCCATAAATTGGTAGATGTAGACCGACACCAGAACGAGACAATCGTGCAGTGACCAAAATTCGTTTTTCGAAAAAAAAATCTCCATTGGCACTCAAATGCAAATGTTCGCAAATTAGCACGCGCAATCAACAGACGATAGGCATTCGAAATATTTATACATTTCTGCTCCATTGATACAAGACACGTGCAGTTCAATCCACCAGGGAACAAAGATACTGCTACCGATCAGCGTTAAGATACAATGTTAAGTCATATTACGTATACTTATTGACAGATCTGAAACGTTTTTCGCAGATTGCTGAATCTGTTCGCACACAATGAGGTGTAAATCAAGCTAGATTTACAACGCATGGTGTCAAAATGATTAACGCTGTAGCAAAACGTCAGACAAGTTCATTATTTTGTAATTAAATAATCGATAATTGCAATGCCATCACCTTGCAAAAATGATTAGAAGAAAGTGTTTACAGAAGTTCAAGAAACTAGAAATGGATAACTATACTTTTCTTAAAATATAATATTTGCATCTTAGTTTGATTAATGTTACTATAATAATTTAATCATAAAAGGCATGTGGAATAAAAATATCTTTTGATATAACAGCTTGCGTCTTAACTATTAATTCTTGTATCTTGTTGAAATGGTTTATTTTTAGCCGCCATGTGGTAATAGTTAGATTATAAAAGTAGAGAAAAAAGATAAGAAAAGTACATGTTCAATACCCGGGGTTCAAATGTAGAATAACAATTGAAGGGTCCATTCATCTTATTACAGATCATATAGAACAAACATTTGATTGTGTATTAATAGCTCTTCATTAATGCTGCATTATGGAGTTCTCAATACAATGAATACATTGTATAGAAAATTACGAAATACGTTTGTATCGTTTGCGCCAATCGTCCATCCTCGTTGCCTTTCAACGAAGAGTTGAGAATCCACATGTAATAATAATAATAATACAATGTATGATAATAAAGCTTTATTTAAAGTCGGTGCATGATAAACATATACAAACACAAGCTCTACTGAGCTTTTGAAACCGACATATTAGATATGATATGACAATTTTGTCTTGCAAAAGGCCTACAGCGGAAGCTCCTTACATTATTAAGCTGCAAGTTCTCTTTCACGTTTCAGGTGCATGAAGTGTGTCGTAGTCCAAAGATGATGTACTCGTGTATGTATCATAATGGGGGGGTGATGGGAGTTATTTCTTAATAGTCCATAATATTATACAATTTAAATGCATCGTATTCCCCAGTACAGAACCAAACGCATTTCGAGCAAGTAAACTTTAGATTCACGGAATTATAACATTGAATAGACAGAGCCAAACAAAATTGTCCGTAAAACATTAGTGTTTTATACTGTAGAGTGTAGCACTAGTGGTATAAACGAGTATATTTAATTCAGTGTAGCACTAGTGGTATAAACGAGTATATTTAATTCCTGTCGCGGATAAGTAAGTAGACCATTTATGACTTTTAACGAAAATTAAATCGCCAAATGTCGTTTTGATCAATATTATTTTAACTAAATTACCCTTTGATGAATTTAATGCATTAGTTCAGGTCATTTAGTATTCAGATACACACCTTGTCAAAAATACGACATGTATTTCCATTTAAAGAAACTACTTTTATTTAATGTAAATTGTCAAAATGTATAGTTGATCACGTTCGTCCATTTCTTTTATTTGGGGTAGCTCTTTGTATTATCTTAAATATATATATATATGTATATTATCTGACAAAACTTTCAATTTTTTAAATGACTGAATAACTATAATTACGAGTTCAAGGATGTGCATTGCATAATGAATGACGTTGGGCCCCCTGTTGTCAAACATTTGTGATCATGACAACGATTGTTCGAATGTGATCATTTATAACTGAGTGAGCGAGTGATTGTTGTTTAACGCCAAGTCAGAATTTTTTCAGCTATACTATGGCGAGAACAAGTTGTTTTCGATGAAATGATGATGATGTTCGCTTTGTACTAGACAAACACGTTTAGTTGGATATTTTATTATCCTAAGATATCCACGAACATCAACCGTCGTAGCCGTCATAATACTTTATCGAGGTACATTTTAGTTTCTTATGACAATGTTTTAACCCGACTCCCGTCATTGACACAAGTTAACAATGCCAAAACATACAGAGAGCCGATCGGAAATTACATTTCACCACGGAACAATATTTCAACTACGGTAAAATATTTAGCGGGCCAATTGTTTGTAGGACGGCTCATGTCTTATTTACGTTACTTGTGCCCTTTGTTTGCATATAGTGGTATCGAACACATACTAGTATTGTGTTATGTTTTTGTTTTGTTTTTCTTTGTCTTGTGTATCCAATGTTGCCAGTTTCTCTGGATTGTTCATTTTTGATTGCCCCTTCGTTATTCTCTAACGTTTATTTATCTTGTGTATCCAATGTTGCCAGTTTCTCTGGATTGTTCATTTTTGATTGGCCCTTCAGTATTCTCTAACGTTTATTTATCTTGTGTACCCAATGTTGCCAGTTTCTCTGGATTGTCCATTTTTGATTGCCCCTTCAGTATTCTCTAACGTTTATTTATCTTGTGTACCCTATGTTTCCAGTTTCTCTAGATTGCCCATTTTTGATTGCCCCTTCAGTATTCTCTAACGTTTATTTATCTTGTGTACTCTATGTTGCCAGTTTCTCTGGATTGTCCATTTTTGATTGCCCCTTCAGTATTCTCTAACGTTTATTTATCTTGAGTACCCAATGTTTCCAGTTTCTCTAGATTGTCCATTTTTGATGGCCCCTTCAGTATTCTCTAACGTTTATTTATCTTGTGTACCCAATGTTTCCAGTTTCTCTAGATTGTCCATTTTTTATGGCCCCTTCAGTATTCTCTAACGTTTATTTATCTTGTGTATCCAATGTTGCCAGTTTCTCTCGATTGTTCATTTTTGATTGCCCCTTCAGTATTCTCTAACGTTTATTTATTTTGTGTACTCTATGTTGCCAGTTTCTCTGGATTGTCCATTTTTGATTGCCCCTTCAGTAATCTCTAACGTTTATTTATCTTGTGTACCCAATGTTTCCAGTTTCTCTAGATTGTCCATTTTTGATGGCCCCTTCGTTATTTTCTAACGTTTATTTATCTTGTGTACCCAATGTTGCCAGTTTTTCTGGATTGTCCATTTTTGATTGCCCCTTCAGTATTCTCTAACGTTTATTTATCTTGTGTACTCAATGTTTCCAGTTTCTCTAGATTGTCCATTTGTGATTGCCCCTTCGGTATTCTCTAACGTTTATTTATCTTGTGTACCCAATGTTGCCAGTTTCTCTAGATTGTCCATTTGTGATTGCCCCTTCGGTATTCTCTAACGTTTATTTATCTTGTGTACCCAATGTTTCCAGTTTCTCTCGATTGTCCATTTTTGATTGTCCCTTCGGTATTCTCTAACGTTCATTTTTTTCACGGAGTTTCTGTCATGGACAATAATTATCGCCCTTCTTTTTATTGTGTAATAAGTATCGATAAATGTCTATGTCTGTGGACATTTTAATTCCATTTTGCAATCAATCTTTTACGTATACTAAAAGATGAACATACACATTTTTAGTCGATATCGTGTCGAGAAATTTTAATAACCTTTATACACACAGGTAATATACAAATTTCAATCAAATTTTGATTACTTTTCAAACCCAAAGTCTGTTTAATTAAGCGTAGATTCGATATCAGACATGTTCTCGTTCAAAGAAAAACAAAATGATAAAAACTTTAAACGCAAATACTATTTTTAATTCTAAAATATTCAATGAATGCGTCAAGCTGTAACAACAACTTCTGATGGAAATAAATGGAATTTTCTTGCTGTGATACCACGATCCTAATGGTCTCTTTGTTTTTAGACTGTATGGTTCGAGGCAGAAATCTCTGGACTCTGTTGGTTCAATAACATGACTTTATCATCAATCAATTTTTATGTTTAAATAGAAATCTGTGTTTCTTTGTTGGAATATTCGATCATTTCAATCACATATATGTTGACTGGTGAAAGCAAAATAGTATCATCGATTATCTATTTGTTAACGAAGCGTGTTATTTGATGGCAATTTGCTTCTGTCAAACCAACGGAAAGAATAATGAGAGAGGCCTCGACTGGTTTACAAAACTGTTATCTACAATGTTGTGTAATGTCGATAGGGTTTACCAAGTATTTTGGAGCTTGTTAATGGAACAATGTAAAATGATAAATGAAAATAAACATTTTGACTTCTCGTTCATATCTCGTTCTTGTGGTAATTGATTGAAATACTTTCTTACTCAACCCAATTTGTCAAATGTATCTAAGAAATCAATTAGGTTAAAGATCCCGAGAGGAAAAAAATAAGCCTCATTGATTTATTAGTACGGGGAGATCGCTGGAAAATCCAACTTTCAGAACATTTCTAAATTGTCCCGGAACATATATAATCCACAAGGCATTATTGGCGAGTCCAACAAAGTTCTCATACTAGTAACTTCCTTGTCCTGTTAAAACCCCTGTGAATTATTTGGCTTTTCAGTCTTTTTAACTATGACCTGATGAAGGTTATACAAGAAACGCGTTGTGTACACTAAACTAGATATCTACGTTTTATCATTAAAAGGGGCCCAACAATAATGTAATGTAATAGCAGAGTTTTATGTATGACATTTGAAGCTATTATGTTAGTCCATGTATATTAAGTGGTAGCTGCAGAACTGTATCTCTTAATGGTCTTTTTTTAACCATCTTCTGTTAAAAGTAGAACTCAAGAGCTACGGTTTCACAGCTAGTTTTAGTGGTAGCGCCAGAACAATACAATGTTATGACGTATTATATTTCGTGTATTTATATTTTTAACATGTAAACGCCACGTTGTGAGTTCGAATCCCGCTCAGACGAGGTGTACTCGGTACAATAGTATGCAATAAAGTTTGTCAGTGATTTGCAGCAGGACGGTTGTTTTCTCCGGGCACTCTGGTTTCCTCCACCAATAAAACTGACCTCCACGATATAACTGAAATATTGTTGTAAGTGGCGTTGAAAATATACCACTACCCTGTAAAACGTACATATCATAAATAACACATGTTTCATTTGCTGTTAAATAGGAGGCAAAAAAATCACCCCTCACTGTTTCTTATCATTTGTGACTTTTTTGTGTAAACGGTAAATATAAAAAAAAAAAGATTTGACGGATGTGTATCATCTGATTTCATTACCGACATTCATCATGTAAACAGAACATCCATAATCGGAGGAGTGGACTGTTATTGGTACACCTTTATCATCCCCTATATCATGTCTAACATTACCTTTGATGTAGACAGTCAACATCCATGTTGTCATTACAAATACTGCACTAACACAGTTGAAAATTGAAATTTTTATGTTTATTTAAGAAATTATTTCGTTTCTAATATGTAAAAATTGGTAAAATATCGTTATAAATTATTGATGACGTCATAAATTACAATGGGTGTAGGTATATATTATTTTTACCACGGGTTTGGACTCAAAGCGTTTGAAGGACCTCATATTAGAATTTGACATTTTTTATATATAAAAACAATAAATGTATCTACTTCAGTTTGTGAAAAACATTTGATGGACATATTTGTAAGCAGGTAGCAGCATGTCCTCGATTGTTGCTACATCCATGATCCGAATCTTATAAATGTAAGTAGGTGTGATGGTGTTTAACGCCACTTTCAACAATATTTCAGCCATATCGATCGTTTTATTATTGGAGGAAATCGGAGTACCCATATAGAAAACCACCGACCTGCCGCAAATCACTGACAAACTTTATCACAAAAAAGTTGAATCGAGTACACCCTCCTGGGCGGGATTCGAACACACGTTGGTGGTTATAAGCACTGATTGCATACACACGTTGGTGGTTATAGGCACTTATTTGCATAGGTAGTTGTAAATCCAACTACCATAACATCACGGCCCCCCTCTAAAAGTATTTTGCTTTGATTTATTGTGTTTAACGCCACTTTCAGCCGGAGTACTCGGAGAGAACCACCGACGGACCATGGGCAAACAACTGGTAAACTTGATCTCTTGCGGCTGCGAGTCGAGTGCACCTTTTTTGTAATTTACAAAGTTGGGCGCGAACCCATGCTGTATTGGTGGTATTATTAGGTAATCCAACTACCTAATTCATTGAGCCATCCGGGACCCCTTTAAAGTATTTTGAGATTTCACAACATACTCTATATACTTATTTGTATAAAATTCCCACCGATTTAATATTGTACACACATATTTAAAAGGTACAAATGTATATATATTTCTATAATTTTACAACTGGATCTTTTTACATATGTATATACATAGACAATACAAAAACAATCAATGTTGAACTATAGTCTTTATTTATTTTGTATCTAATACAGTTGATGTTTTTATTTGTATTTGTTCACCATATGGAATGTAAAACAAAACATCTATCTTTTGATCTTGTATATTTCTTTATATACAAATTAATGCTTTTTATTTATGTGCAATAAAGTTAAATGCATACGTGTGGAGTTTATTTATTTAATAGGAATACACGTCAGTACTTGCAGAACATTAGAATTAAAGGTAAAACACTGGCTTTGTAAACTACCTTAAATTATAGTGAAGTTTAAATGTGGAAATCTTTGAACAATTATTGTATACTTTAATGTTTTGAATAGATTAAATTCTTTAACATAAACCATATCCTCACTTAATATATGGCAATACACATTTTAGGTCAACTATACTATGTAAAGGAAGTCATGAATAACTATATATGACTAAAGGCTAATACACAAAAATATGTACATAATTACAAATAAGATAGTCTATGCTTATACTTAATGACTTTATATATGTATATAAGTTTAAAATATTGTATATTTCTGTTTGTTATGAAATCTGATAAGATTTGTTTTGTAAAAGACCGTCATAATTCGTCTATTGTTTTAAGTATGGATAAACTTGTTTTGACTAAAATAATGTAAATACATTAGTAATTTCTCACAACATGCCAAATTTGAAGGATTGTTTAAGTACATCGATGTTTTATCATATATATAATAGGACAACGACTTGTATGGTGTGTTAAATAATTTAAAATAAAAAAGATCACTCCAGAGAATCTTCGTTTTCACTTCTCCTCCTCCTTTTAATACCATTCTTTTCTTATATTGTTTATCTGTTTATAAAATTAATCCTTTATTCTGCATTGTATTTGTTGTAATATTTAATCATTGTAATACTTATGCCCCTTGTGGGTCCTTGATTTGGTAAATAAAAGTTCTTATTCTTATTCTTATACAAATGTACATGTATATTTCTGGGTGTATAGACCGGACCCAAACTCCCTAAGGCTCCAATGATGATGATCATGTGTCTAGTCATCGATGTAAATGTATTGAAATAGAGAAAGTAGTTTTCTAAATTAAGATTATTAACGATATGATAGAGATCATCTTTTGTGAGGAAAAACCTCTTTCAAACAGTTTTGCATAACTTCTAATGATGTAAGCTGGAATCTACTAAGTAAAGTTAAAGTTACTGATAACCAGCTACTTATAAAATGATACAAATAATAAAAAAAAATCTTTGCTAAACTCACCAGTTCTAATAGAGCAAGGAGTTGTTTAGGTTTTTCCACGCAACATTCCTCACCAGATTGTTCCGTTTGCCTTCTGATAAATGTATCCAACATTTTGTCCTCCTCAACAGAAGGTCCGAGTCGCACACTGTCACAAGGAATACATAATTCTTCTGTTTCTAAAATTTTTGAAATTTGTTCTCCAACTTTTGGCTGATGTGAATGATTAACTAAGTCATGACTGAGTTTTCCAAAAAGAACAGATATTGTTATAACTAAAATCAAAACTCCGGCGACAACTACAGCAGTTAAACCATACAAATATTTCCGAAGACGAGCGCATTCAAGTTGTAGAAATTGACAATCTTGTTGTGTTTGTGAGTATTTTTCCATAGCACTACCGGATCGTCCATTTGAAAAATTATTTGTGAAATTATTAGGCTTCTTTCCTCCTCTCAGTAATTGCTCCTCTGATGGACTACCAACATTCTCGGATTCCAACATTTCCGCGAAATTCGCGTGCAATTCGTATTCTACAAATTACAAAATTATCAATATATATATATAATGATTTTTTCCCTTAAATATAATAAAGTGTATTTATAATCCAAACATAAGTAATTAACGTAGTTTATATTATTTAAAACAGATATACTAGTAGTCCAACGGAATATACACACTACTCGTCAACTGTATTGATAATCTATTTTTGTCGGTGTGTTGACTTGTGTATTCGACGTGCATCACGTGGTTGCGCATGTCTGCTTTATATTATTATTACAACCCATTATTCAATGTCAAAGCGATTAATAACGAACAATAAGATTTTTCCATTATTTAAAGTGGTATTTGAATTACAGATTTAAAAAGAAAATTAATCACTGTTTACACTGGATTATTCCCTCGATATCAATTTAATAAAATATTAATGTTGTGGGAGTCGGAATTATCAAGAAATCTTGATGTTTTTTTTAATATTTAAATCTGTAGCATATCATATTAATTATTTCAACGTAGAAAATAATATTGTTATTCTAAAGAAACACAAATTACGAAAACTTATCAGTGGAATTATCAAATACCACTGTTTATTATTTTTTTTACTGAACAATGTCTTTGTTTATAAATGTGATATTTAAATACAAAATGTATAAGAAACGAAAGGAAATATGTACAAATATAGAAATGATTGTATTTAAATGGTGCCCCGAAGCTGGGATATGAACGAAAATGGGACATTTTCAGGCGTAGAGGTGTCGTTACCGTCTCTATGTTAATTTTAGTTAACCGTTAGTTTCATTTTTAAAATATAAAAAGAGGTTTACAATTATTATATTTACCTGCACTAAAAATATCAGAATACGGGGGCGTAGGAGCGGGGGAGGGAATGGTAAAAAAAAGGGGGGGTTGGGTGGTTGAGTATAGGGTGGGAGGGCAAGGGGCACTTGTTTGGCCAAAATGTCTGGAAAAGTTGAATTATTAGCATGGAAGCAAAAAAATGTCCAGTTCAGCAAGAGTATAAAAATGAGCTTTAAGGGTGGATGACGTTTCTTTTTGCTTTTCAGTTTTGACAGCGTGCCCCCTACTTTCTGGTCCATTTCAGCAGCTTGCACCCTACTTTCCACTCCCCTCCGTAAGCTTGCCCATACTTTCCGGACCACTCATACGCCCTGACACATCAAATCAGATAGACAGAACGTTGCCGCGATCGTATGATAGTTAGATTTGCACCCATCAATGCAATTTTTGATTGTAGCCTCGGTATAAATATATGTGATAATATTTGTTACATAATAAAAGTAGGTCGGTACTTTTTCCTCTCTGTATATTCAACCGCATCGGTGGTATAAGGACTAGCGTGCTCGCCTCTAGTGCGATAGATCGTGGGTTTGATCCACGGTCAGATCAGACCAAAGACTATCAAACTGATATTTGTTGCTTCTCCGCTATACCCACAGTACTAAGGGGTAAGTAAGTACATGGATTATTTTGCTTGGAATTAGGATAATGTGTCCGAGTGGATCGACATGTCTACCCGCGGAATGTTGTTTCACTAAACGCGCACTATAAACATCCAACTAAGCATGTTGTTCTTGTACAAAGCAGACGTCATTATCTCATCGAAATATAACTTGTTCTTTTTTTTTTTTTTATCTTTATTAGAATATAACTTGTTCTTGCTGAAAAATTGTTATCATGACATTAAGGTAGAGAAGGACACTAGTCACATGACTTTTAAGAATATTGAATACAAATGTGGTAATAATTATTAATTATGTTTGCAGTATCTCTTACGAGTTATTTTACTTTTTGAATTTTCTACATATGATTTGTACAAGTTCTCAAATTAAACAGAAATACAAATTTAATACAGTAATTTCCTTATCAATAATACATTATATGTGTAAAATGCTATATAAAGTATTTCGTCAAGGGAGGTAATCATGTCTCAAATGATATTAGAATATGACGAGTTTTGCATGTTTTTGTTTTTGCATGTTCCTGTCCTGGAAGAATTGTAGACAGCTTAATTTGCTAACTATATCACCTAGAAAGGAAAGCTTTCCCTTACAAACATTATCTTTGCCTGTTTTATTTTTATTTATTCAATGTCTTATTAAAAAAAGTTAAAAATGTGGACATTTTTCATGAAATTGACAAAAAAGGGTATATGTCAGGGTGTCTTTCTAAACCCCTAACTTTTTTTTTGCCTGGAAACATATCTTTATTTTTTAATGATATGTAGCATGGATATAAGTAAAGTGATATATCTTTAAAAAAAAAAATCATTGACACAATTTTTTTCTATTCCACTTTAAAATCAAATTTTGTTGGATTTCACCAAAGCCAGTTACAGGCTATATTGTCAAAAAAGGGTAGCCATTTTGAAAAATAAAATGAAAAAATTATAAAAATTAATGTCTATGATATTCCAAAATATTCATTTATCATATTATACTTAGATAATTAAAAAAAATTACATGCATTTTTTTGGGTACCTTAATGACACGGAGAAGTGAAAAAAAAGACATTTGTTGGACTTCAGAGGGGGGTAACTCTTTCAGGGAATATTTTTAAAATAAGGCTGGAAAGCTATTCTCAAATTTTGATATTTTGTTAGGTACATCCCAAAGAATGAATATATGAAATTCAAAAAAATTCATTGACTACTTTTTTTTGCCCCTAGTGTCCTTCCCAACCTTAAAGAACAATTTTAGAGCAGAATTTGAAACACGTGGAATCAAATATATACATGTAGATGTATGGTTGGTCATTGTTTATGGTGTTTAACGTCACTTTCAACAATATTAAGTTATATCGTGGCGGTCAGTTTTATTGGTGGAGGAAACCGGAGTTCCCGGAGAAAACCACAGACCTGTCCCAAGTCACTGACAAAAACTTTATTACATAATGTTGTATCGAGTGTACCTCGACATGAACGGGATTCGAACTCACATCTTAAGTAGATGTAAAAAATAAATTTGTATGAATAATTGATTTCAATATTACAACATTTACTTTCACTTTCTTTACAAAAATAAAAGTAAACAAAAAGAAAAAAGGAAAAGAGGATGCTATTAAAATCGTCAGGACACTGTTAAAAGAAAATTGAACCGATTCTCAGCCAAGATAGCCTATACAATATCACCTTTGTATTTCATCTGGACCAAGAATTATTGGTATAAGTAACAGATATAAAAGTTTTAATTCTAGCAACTAAACTTTTACTGGTTGTCATCGCCATTTGCATATCATTTAA
Source organism: Gigantidas platifrons (assembly GCA_002080005.1). NCBI lineage: Eukaryota > Metazoa > Mollusca > Bivalvia > Mytilida > Modiolidae > Gigantidas > Gigantidas platifrons. Next base: position 46,481 of record MJUT01000634.1, read on the forward strand.
ACGTTATTTATGGCTTTTAAAGAATTTTTCTTTGTAAAAATAAAAATTGCTCATCTTATGACTTTGACAACTTGAGGTATTGAACACCTTTTATAAATATTCAACTGTCCTCGAGGGGTTTATAGTTTTAGATGGTCAACTGAGTGAATAAACAAAACTTTTCAAATTTTCAGGTCAACCCAAGTCAAATCAAAATGAAAGGTGAAATATTTAAACATTGGATGAGTTTAAAAACTTTAATCTTCATATAAAGTGATATTCATAATCCAGTATGTATATAGATATATGTAAATTATGTAAATAAGCTGAAGGACATTCGACATAATTCATTTTGAATCAATGATACTTGATTTTAATGGTGTTTGCAATTAAACAAACTCAAGAGTGTATTACAAGGACAATCCTATGTCATTTGTTCTTTATATTATTAGGGTACTATTTTTGACAATTGACTCTTTTATTAAATAACGACTGTTCAAATTTTCTGGTCACTCCATGTTTGTTATATGCTCCTTTATTAACTTTGCTCAACATAAGAAACTACATTGATGTAGTAGGATTAGTCGACAATAAAACAGCAGCACGAACCACACTCGTGACAGATCGGAAAGATGTAGAGAGTCTTGGTATATTCACACAATTATGACGAGATTAAACCTGATTATGGAATCCCAACTCATCCACTCTTAGATATATTAGACGAAGAAACATTAGAGAGGAAATAGTATGGCATTGGCCTCTAAATTAAAGAAAACGGAACTTGCAAAACTTGCTGCCCAAAACACAGCCATGGGTGCAACTCTATCGTTATCATTCTGTATAAATTATATAAATAATCACCACGGATATGTTCCATTTGACGTAATCTATATCCGGTCCTTTCCTCATTTATGGCTTGTCACCGTGTTTGCAACAAGAGTAAAAGGAACTGCTTACCCTTCCGGAGTACATGAGTTCACTCCCTTTTTTGAGCGGGGTTCGCGTTGCTCAATCCATAGTAATCTGTGTAATGTTTTATAAGTCATTGTTTGCCCCTTTTCTTCTGGTCTTTGTATTGTATTCCCAATTATGACATCGCATGATGGTAATCACTAAATGTCCACTCAGCTGTATTATCTCCTTCTTCTAATGACGACTTCTGATCATCCCATTTAGCATTAAATTTTATGTAAGTTTAATATTTAATCATGGAGGGTTTTTCGGAATTTCAACAGGTGCTATTCATCCAAAATAATATTAGAATTTTTCTAATGTTTTATGCGGATGCCTAAAGACTGGATTTTGTGCTCGGGCAGTCGTGATAATGTTCGATGGTAGTTGGATTTACAATTACCTATGCAATCCTAACGTCGTGAATTCGAATCCTGATCATGGAGAGGTGTGCTCGATACAACATTATGCGATAAAGTTTTCCAATGACTTGCGACAGATCGGTGGTTTTCTCCGGGTACCGCGGCTTCTTCCACCAATAAAACTGACCGCTACCGTATATAAATAAAATATTGTTGAAAGTGGCGTTAAACAGCATAACCATAACCCTGTATATTGTTTATCACAATTGTTTTCATTTATGGGATTGAAAGACAACGATAAGCAGGATTTGTAAAATAAGGTTACGTACAGCAGACAATGGTTGATTCGTCTTCTTTGTTATGAAGACTCGTTTGCCTTGACATGTAAAACTATCATCTAAAATGCTCCAAGCGACAGCCGTAACCCCTCATGGTGTATTTTATATATGCCATAACGACGGACCCATAAACTTTACAACTATAATCAGGTTTCGAGCGAAATAACGATCTAAATAGATTTAATAAAATGGTGCTATAATTAGCACCCAAGTCGGTACTGAAGGACACAGTAATCACTTATTAATGCAATCTCTGATCAAACAATATCAGAGTCTGTTTAACTGAGCATTCAATAACCTGAACATGATGAGGAATTTGTAAAATGTTTCCCAAATTAAGCTTGTACCTGTTTTGACCTGTTGACAAATTATTTTTACACCCCATCGTTCCACCTGATAATGAAAAAAAAAATCATATTTCAACTTGTAGTTTTTCTTTGTTGATATGAACATGTGTTAGCAAGTCTATCATATTTAAATAAACATTAATATACATAATATAGATATTAATGTTTTTATTATATCCCATCATGTGCATATTCTGAATTAGTTTGCAATAAATTGTGGATTCATCTTAAAAGCTCTCAAATTATGTAATTATTTTGTAACGAACAGTTGCAACAGTACATTTACTTCCAAAAAGACCTTTTTTTTCAAATTAGAATTGCAAAATTAGTCAGACATGAACTTGATTACCTTGAACTATTGAATAGCTGGAAGTTCGGTTAAAATATATGTTCCATTCATACCAAGTGATGCATAAAAAATTAAATGCAAAAATGTAAGTATTACTTATAGATATTACATATGAGTCAGTTTTAGCTTTTACCTACATTACATTTGCAACACTTAACAGAATATCACACCTTAAATTCTAAACAAAATTAAACCAATTGCAGGTGCGGATTCAGGTTTTGGTGTTAGAGGGGGCATTAGAGGGGTCTAGGTCCCCGATAGGGTACGTGTAGAGCCTTGGTAGGAGGACCAGGTGACGAAGCCCCACTGAAGCTCCCGAGTTGAGAAGAATTATAGCCATTACTAGTATTCTGATAAAGCAAATGAGTAAATGCTGTTTAACATATGTTTTGTTAATCGCTTGGAATCGACGATTTATTACCGCCACATTTGTATGCCTATTCCTCCAGTTTTCTGACTGTCATCGTTATGATTATATTTATGTTTATGAGTGTTTAATACCACTTTCAACAATATTTCAGTTTGTTTTGGTGGATGAAAAAGAAGCAATCCACCGAGCTGCCTCAGATCACTGACACAGATGGTATCCACCGAGCTGCCTCAGATCACTGACACAGATGGTATCCACCGAGCTGCCTCAGATCACTGACACAGATGGTATTATAAGGTTGTATCTTGTGTACAATGTCACTAGTACTCTTTATCAGATTTACTAAAATGTTAAAAGTCTATAGTATATAACTTTTCCATTTATTAAAATAGAAGATACTATTATTTTACAGCTTATTATGTATTGTCTATAAACTGAACAATATGCGAGGAAACTCATTGTTTTTTTTTCTATTTATAATTATCCTCTTCTGTGTTTGTTCAAAATACTGACTGAATAGCAAATGAACTGAGAACAGCAGAACATCATCTCAGGTCATGATCGTGTCGACTATCTTTGGTATGCGTTACTGATCTTGCCTGTTAGATATAAGGTCTATCTCAATATAAAGACAAACCTTTGCACAATATTATTAGAGTAAATGACAAGGATAATATTGTAAATTCTCTAAGAGAATTTTCCCATACAAAGAAAGATGATGGAATCGTGTGGGGGGGGGGGGGGATTATGGCGTTTAACGCCATTTTTAACAATATTTCAGTTATATTGTGGCGGTCAGTTTTATTGGTGTAGGAAACTGGAGTACCGGGGAAAACTACCGACCTGTCGCAAGTCACTGACAAACTTTATCACAAATGCTGTATCGAGTACACCTCGAAATGAACGAGATTTGAACTCACAAGTGAAATGGTGATAGGGTAGTTGTAAATCCAACTATCTTATGATGACGACCATGACGGCCACACAAAGAAATAAGGTATGTATAACCTCGAAATGTTTGTTGCTAGGTTGAATATTGATCGTTATTAATGTTTAACGCCACTGTCAACAATCCTTCAGTTATATCATGAGCGTAAATTTTAATGGTGGAGGAAACTGGAGTACCAGGAGAAAACATCGACGAATTTTATCGCGCAGATGTGTAAAAAAGATCGCGGCCATGATGATCCCTTGTTTGAGATATGATTTGAAATCTGACAATAAACAATATTGTATTTTTAAAAGATTCATAATAAATGAAATATGAATAATAATTTTTATCAAGTTTATGCTTGTTACATTAAAAATAGAGAAAGTTTGATGACACTTGTTTTGTAAAAAAAAATTAATGTTGAAAATAAAATATTTATCTAATAAATTGACCTGAATTTAAATTTATTCATATTCGGCATACCATGAAACGATAATAAATATTTTTAAATGAAATTAAGATTGTTATGCAACACTATATATTTCAAATCATAAAAGGTTTAAAAAGCAAGCTTCAATATGTAAAATGAACTCAATAATGTTCCAATCAAATGAAAAAAAAATACACCTTCGAAACAGTTTCAAAATCTAACAGTTAGGGGCGGGGGTCTATACCTTTAAAACACATACAATGTATACATGACCGCTCATTTTCCTGGCTTGGTACAGGCACTAATAAAAAGAGGCAGTGTTTAACTATTTTTATGGGCCGGCCTTCTTAAGTAGTGAAATTATGCGGAATTAAATAAGTTGATACAAACATCGGAAAAAGCAAAAAAATCAGTTACAATTCTCCAGGAGAAAACGAATGCTATTATCAAACCCAAATAAAAGACGAAGAACAACAATACAATATGCCTAGCCGTTGAATAACATTTAATATTACACGAGTTCAGATTTATGTTCTTCTATGTCGCTGACATCAAAATCATTTTTAACAATTATCTTCTACTTATCTTTTTACCCATATTGAAAGGTAATTTCACAATAAAACTGACTGCTACGATATAACTGAAATATTGTTGAAAGTGGCGCTAAACCAACCAATCAACCAACCAACCAACCAACCAAGGTAAAGGTAAAAGGTAAAATATATTTAGGTTTAAAAATTTCAACATCATACACAAGTGTTTAAAAATTTCTCGTTAAGTTAAAAATAAAACATAAAACTGCCATCTTTAACTGAAACTTCAATCCACCAATTGTAGCTGCTGAGAACTTTCTCACCAAGGATAGCCCATGAAAGCCATTCAGCTTATTTCCAATGGGGTCCTTTATAAGTATCAGCTTAAAGTTCAAGTGGACATTAAAAGATCAACATGAGCGGGTAGAGGGATTACTTAATTTTAAAATAAGTACATTATCTATGAAAATATATATGTATATATAATTGTCATTATTATGATATGACACGTCTTTCCCGTTCTTCACTGGTATGTATCAGGTGGCACTTCACTTCTTTTTTAAATCTTTGCAAATCATTGATGGATTTGATCGAATCGGGTAGAGAATTCCAATCATGGATTCCATTGTAGTAAAATGTTGTTGATTCGATGCCTTTAATTTTTGGTGTAACATAATTAATCTGACTTGATCTAGTATTATGGGCATGATGTTCATTAATTTTGATGAAATTATTTTTCAAATAAGAAGGACATGTATCATAATAGATTTTATGAGCATAGTTCAATC
>MJUT01000634.1:57164-91212 GCA_002080005.1 Gigantidas platifrons
AAATCTGGAATAACCACCTTCATCAGGTACGTTCAAAGCCAAAATCTGGAATAACCACCTTCATCAGGTACGTTCAAAGCCAAAATCAAAGGGCCTAAAAAGGAAAGCCAAAATCAAAGGGCCTAAAAAGGAAAGCCAAAATGGGCTAAGTGCCGGAGGGAGACTTAATCTTAGTTTTAATAATCAATACGTGATTTAGGAACTATAAATTTCGATAAAAACAAGCTTTGAAATAAGAGTAAACAGGATAACAATAGCATGGGTTGTATTAATATACATATACTAAGGTTACTTATCTTATAATGTAGATATATTATCATCTTTGAATGGCAATCTCTCCATCTTTGAATGGCGTCGATTGGCCATAAATCTGAGATTTTGTTCTACACACATACAGGAATGGCTTCACGGGTAAATATTTGGCATAATTATACATAAAGGTAGGACTAAAAAAAAATCACTGTATAGTGGTTGGCATTTTGCTCACATGTAGAGGGAACTTGCTTTGACCGCATCATTTCACTAAGCAGGGAGGCTTAGGCACATAAAATTAACTAAACAAGCTTAGTTAACTCAGCCATTGTTCATTGAAGTATCTATGCAAAGACAAAAACGTGAGTAAGCATATGCATATGTGTTTGGAATATACATTTTTACGATTTTTCGGTTGGATTTTAGAATTGTTTCGACAGTGTGGTATTTTTTCTTTTTCATTTATCACTCTTTTAGTCAAGGCACTGAATAGTACATATGCCATTTTGTAACTCCTTGTCGTCAGGCATAGATTTATCTTGTCGAATGGAGTTGGACACTAGTGACCTCATGGGAGGCGGGTACTTAGAGAAAAGTACTTAGAAAAAAGTACAATTGGATACGGTGGTGCCGCTGGAGTTTTGTATTTATTCTGCATGAAAACCATACCCTTTAATATTTTCGAAGTACGGAAAAGACTCATTCATATAGTATTGGGTGACCCGTTAATATATATCAGACTAAAATCCAAAATAAACCCACATAAATCAATGTTGCACCTTATCATGTTAAATAATGACAGGATTATAGAAAAAATTGTCTTGGCAATAAAGAAGCTCCATGGACATGTAGAAATATGACCTATTGCTATATATAGGTGATATATTGAAGTGGAAAATTTACGACCCAATAATATATTTGAAAGCTGAACATATATTAGGAAGGTTAAAACGTCGGCACATTCCACTGGCATTACTTTACATACCTGTATACAGGAAGTCAACTTCTTCCACTTTAAAAATAAAAATTTAAGATAGAATCCGCCTGTGGATTATGTACTATTCTTCGAAAAAAGGGGGAGTTGTATTTAGGGTTGTAATGATAGTGATAGGTGTATAGTTTACACGGGTGGTTTATTACGTCACACGCACGGATACTTGAACATCGCCTCGAGGTAGGTTTATGTAGTTGTACAATTTAAAAAAAGGAAAACTAACAAAACCAAGTAGTTCACCGAAGGGCCCACATATCAGACTTCATTGTTAGCATACAATCATTGCGTGGAAACCCGTCAGTTTTGCAAACACTTCTGTACAGTTAAATGGGTTTTGTGTGAACGGTATCCTTGCCCGGAATTTTAACTGTACAGAAGTGTTTGCAAAACTGACGGGTTTCCACCCAATGAATGTATGCTAACAATGAAGTCTGATATGTGGGCCTTTCGGTGAACTACTTAGTTTTGATAGTTTTCCTATTTTTAGATTGTACAACTGCATAAACCTACCTCGAGGCGATGTTCAAGTATCAGCGAGTGTGACGTAGCAAACCACCCGTGAGTTTAATTAAATTAATGTTATTCATATTAGGTCTTGATGATCTTCTATCTGTGAAGCTTGTACAAGAGTGTTTGAAGATATCAGAGGGATAATCAGAAGCCGTATATCGAAAGACAGACAATACAATGACCAAAAGTAAAAGTATCAACCAATGATATACAACACAATACATAAAAAAATCAATATCAAGCAACACGAATCCCACTAAAAACCGGGGGTGCTCCGGAAGGGTAAGTAGTTCCTTCTCCACATATGGCACCCGTCGTGTTTAATAAGGACACTATGTCCATTAAAATTGTACAATAAGATTTGCATATTTAATTGTCTCATTTGAAAGAAGAAAATGAAGCCATACTTTCATACTTATAAGCCGTGTCACTTGTACTTACTAACAGAAAACAAGCCCCAAGTAATTCCGTAAAGGTTAGTTCACATCTTTGAAATAGTAAATCTGTCAAAGAACCAGACCATCCTAGACATTTTATGACCATATTAGCAAGCCTTAATTAAATATCTATAAATATATACATATACAAATAACATATAACAAAACTATAATTGAAAGCTACAGTAAAGGACAAATGTTTCTGCTGATACAAATAATATAGGAACATACAAAATGTCAGGCTACACGAGGATTTATGATCAGGGAGGGTTTTTTCTTATTGAGATTAGAAAAAGGTACAGCTGTGTTGAACAAAAACATCTTTAAGCCATTACGTATTGTCATTATGAACAGTAAGAACCACTCAACTATTGCATGTTCTATAGGAATACAAATTATATGTTATCATTGATTTACAGCTATTTTCCCAATAAAATCATAGTAACGAAATGTTTTCATTCAAAACCGATTCACGTAGTCTACTAAAACAAATACAGCGACTTCCAGATATCGATTTACCGTCGCGTCCATTCTTTTCTTTTTTATCTTCAATAAAAGCATAAATGGGCAAATCGGTTCTACGCCTTCAATAATGCCCCATCTCCTTATTCAAATAACGACTACGATGAAAGCATTAGCATTATGATGTCCAAGCAACCAGCATTTAGCTTTAATCTTTCCAACATCTATATGCAACTTAATCACAGTGTTTTAAGACTGTTTCCGGCTCTGCTGTGAACGTCTAATGAAGCTAACGTCAAACAAATACTCAATAAATGAATACGGTCGATTCTTGTAGCAATTTCTCTTCTAAAATCAGATACCGAATAGTCTTCTCACTAACCATCATTAATTTATGTTTGAATATCAACAGGAAGCAGATTTAAGAACCGGAACTCCATTACTGATATAAAATCGATTTTTGGTTGTCGTTATTTGCTTTTAAAAACCCGTTTACGGATAATTACTTGAATGCATGGATATAATGTTTTCTTCACTCAATATAATTTTAACACATCGTCATTGATTAAGATGAAGCTTTGATACGTGTAAAAAAAATCAAAGTTTTATGAAACGACGGCAACATCAATGGAATTGCATGTCAAAGATAATATGGTATCAGGCCACGCAAAAATACCTGGATGCAATTACAGTAAATTTGTTTTCTTTAATTTTATGTTTGTTAGTATGACAATTAATCTGTACAACAATACAATTAAACGAACACCTTCATAAATTATGAAACGGATTGAATAAATCTGAGTAAATTTGTAAACGTATTACGAAACGATTAATCTGAAGAATAGATAAATAGATCTACATCTGCATTATATACTCCTATGTGTGTAAGGGAAATTAACTAAAGTAATGATGTAGGTAAATTTTTTTAGTGATTCAAATGTTTCCGTTTTATATACGCTATAGACAATCTAGACAATTGAAATTTGCTCATCTATGTGTTTTTGCGTTTTGTTTGTCGTCGTCCTGTGTCTTGTATTCTCACTATTACCAATGTCTCTGGATTGTCCATTCGTTTTTCTCTAACGTTTATTATAACATTTCAGCGATCACTGTCTGAACTTCATGTTAACTAGTATGTCAGTTGTACAGAAATCACAATGTAATATTCTAATCTACAGTTGTCAATTAACCTTCGTATAAGGTACATTACATTCAACAGCTGTGTATTTAGCTTTTTAATTCAATAAAAAAAAAAAGACTAGTTTGGATAAAATATGTATAAATGACAAAATGGTAGCTAATATATGATTGAATTTGCTTGAGGGGACAAAACATCTGGAGTAAAAATTGTCATAACAAAACATATTTACATAACTGAATGTTCATGCTACATTTTTTGTATTTGCAATTTCTGTTTAAATGTAGTTTTTATAGTAATATTAGAAATAATATGAATAATAAATTTATTCCATCCTCAATTGCGCATAATGACACAAGATGCCATGGAAACTATGATGAGTAAGGGCTAACTTATTGTAAAAACATTCAATCTCAAAAGCACATGCACAGCGGCATCATTTTCACTACAGAGACCAATAGCTTTAGTTGGAATTTTATGTTGCTAGCTCACTAAAATCAACAATCCGCAGGTAGACATATCACACCACTCGGACGCATCATCTTGAGTACGAGCCAACCAGTCTTTGCTCTTACTCCTTAATGCTTCGTGCTCAGAAGAGAATTAGAAAATACCAATTGAATATAGTGCTTGGTTTGAGGCGAGCACCCCCGATGCCGTTGAAGTCTGAATGGTTTAAGGCTCTGAATACAAGGCAGATAGAAGTCCAAACGCTAGTTTATTGTGGGCACGTAATTTATTGAAATTCAAATGGAATCGACTAAGAAATTAAAAGAACACGAATCGAAGACGCGATTGGAATAAACAAAAGCAAGAATACTGGAAAATGATTGCTAAAGGAGACAATAGCATGTTCATATCATATTATTAATTTTCGTATTCACTTGATTTGACACATTTTACATAATAATTTTCCAACCATCACCATCCCCACATAGAAAGTTCTCCTCTTGAATTGATGTATTTTAATATTGCACGATTCCAAGACGAATAATCAGTTATAATTAAGAGGCTCCTTTGACAAGTAAATTACAGAATGTTTCTTTTGTAGTCATATGATGTGAAACAAAAATATTGAAAAGAATTATTCATGGAAGAGATTGATGTATGAGGTATTAAGATATGTAACATGTTTTTCATTAGACATTCGTTACAAAGGATTGTAAATTTTTTTTTACATGAAAGAGAAAACAGTAATATTAACATCATCAATATACACAGCTGTTTTGTCATACATTTAATCATTAATATATCAGGTAATAACGAAAGTGAAATAATATACGGAAATATACATAAAAATCAATATCACTCGGATGAAAACAACACTAAGATAGACCCATAATATTACCATTATATATAAAAAATCTATAAAAATTATTATACAGTTATATTTGATTACAATTTTTCTTATTAATGTACCTTAATTAGCCAAGATTTTGTTTCATATAAAAACCTTTTATTGAGATTTGAAGACGCTTAATGTGTTTGTATTGAGTTATAAAGAACTGTCGCGTGAATATCAAAATTCAATAAATCTACAGAGACGTCTAAAATATTATGATTGAATGTAGATTTCTCATAAAGATACAATAAATTGAGCCCGAGTGCATCAGTAAGCCAAGTATTTATTTTTTTTTGCCCGCGAAGAGATTTTTTTAACCAGAATCTTTCCATACGACATTCAAAATAGCCACGACAAGCTTATTTTTCATTTAGGGAAACATCAAGCAAATCGACTTGTCTACAACGTCTGAGTTACATACTTTATACTATTTGATTCAATATATCACAATTACTAAATAAAGAAATTGCTTCAGTTTACAGAGATGCAGGGGACGATGAAGGCTCCGATGAACATACACCTATATATATGTTAATATGTCGATTTGAGAAATGGAGTCTGTTTCTTACGTTTACAGTTACATACGTAGACTGTCTACAGACAAAATACAAAAGAAATCCATTTTCGTAAATGTATGACAGACACGACGATGAATTTAAGTTTCCTAATATTAGCTCTCATTTTAAATCGTTGCTTGAATATATGACTTAGGATTTTATAAGAGTTACTCAAGTTAATCAAGACACCACCACAAATTATGAAGTTGCTGAGCCATAAAATGACTGGCGTCTTTCTCTATATGGCATGTATGTGTGATATGACACAATCATTAGCGTTGGTAAAGGCATTCTATTTCAATATTCAATATATTTGTTAAATCATGTATGTGTGATATGACACAATCATTAGCTTTGGAAAAGGCATTCTATTTCAATATTCAATATATTTGGTAAATATATGTTTTAGAAAAGGGACTAAATACAACAGTTATACTATACAGCACAAAAACAAACTACTCCCACAGTTTAATGTAAAGTTACATATAAGACAGAATTACATCTTGTGCTGTTTCGAATTTCTCTTTGAAGTTCGATTCTCCACAATCGCAATCAATTGAAACGAAAGAAAAAGCAAAAAAAAACAAAAACAAAAACAAAAACAAAAACAAAAAACAAACAAACAAAACAGAATCATAAAAAAACCCCAAAAACAACGTTTTGATTAAGTGTGAGTGGGTGTGTTGGGGTCTTGACCTAAACATGTGAAAAGGGGAAAATCACAAAAACAAATAGGAAATAGATTCTGCGATTTCTACATATTTGCAGTTTTTACACTGGTTGCTAAATAATGAAAAATAAAAATACCACACTGTCGGAACAATTCCAAAATAAAGTAACATACTCGTAGAAAGAGATCAAATCGATAAAAAGGTAAAATGTTGAGGACTTTAATCAGAGGGTGTGCACTTTATTTCTTAATTGTTCAATCATAGAAAAGCTCTTTTATTGAAGTATTACTAATAATATCGAATTGGGGAGAAAAATAGAAATTCCCTTTATTTCCAAGATAAAATGTAGATACTTGTAACCAACGACTGTAAGTTCCCATATTCTTTTATCAAGGAATAATATCCATACGTATAGAAAGAATATTTGTTGAATAATCTTCCCAACGGTAATGTGCTATGGCGCATTTAGTTCGATACTTGTTTAAATGTGACCCCTTGCTTTGCTTTAATTTGTTTTCTGTCAGCTTCACACAATTTCCACGACATCTGGGATTAACCTTCCAATTAAAATATTGGAAAAGCAATAAAGTTCGCTAAATTGTCATTAACCCGTCTTAAATTTTATTTCAAAAAGTCATTAGTAAAGAAGCAGTATTTAATGAAGACAGCTAATAGTGCTCTGTTTATGGTATTCTGTTTTCACAAGGTTTTATTAGCTGATTGGTTATTATGGTTTTTGTTACAGTTTAAGGAAATGAGATGTCACGCCTTTACGAATATCACGATTGTGTGACATCATTCTCCAAATTTCTGTAAAAAGCTACTTTTGGATGAATAATATGGACATTCGAAAACACATGTTAAAATTTGAACAAAAATGTGAATTGTTTATTTTGACGTGTACATATACTGGATATTTGTTTTTATTGGTGTTTTTGTATTGTAGATTGACAATATTCAGTATTTTCTTAGGCTTTAAAATGTTTACTCGAAGCTTTCTTGTCTTTTTGTTGTTGGTGTTTTGATGAAACGCTTTGGTGAGCAAAAAATAATTTCTCCATATTTTGTACCGAATAAATTGCCTCCATGCGATCACTAGTTTTTATGTGTTTTTTGGGTAATTAATATTTAAGTTATTTTTTAAAACAATGGTGTATTCATATGAGACAAACATAACAATAGTTGGGTTTGTTTCTAAGGTTTAGGCATTTTTTGTATTTTACCTGGTTTAAAATGTGTCGGAACCATTCTGTATTGAGCACCAAATAAAACGCAAAGAAAATCGTATACAGAATAAATCAATATTTGTACAGAATGTATCTTGTATCTTCTACACCTTATACCCACAGATCTACATCTTCTACACCTTATACCCCCAGATCTACATCGAATCCGTTTACACTTGTAGTTTACCTCCGATTTAATACATGTTTTGTCCTTTTTTTTTTTAATGATTTGACCACGGCGGAAGGGACATCTTCAGCAGTCAATGGTTACTACCCGCTTCCCATTCTCGTCACCCCGTGGAATGCGGTCACTTATAGTAAAATTTGGTACGGCGTTGCTGCTTGGGTTTGAAAAAAACCCACCCCCATTCATATATTCCCTCGGCAGGAAAATCATAACATACTTTTCTTTCATATATTCGAAGTAAAAAAAACATACCAATTTACATATTATGCAGTTATTGATGACCCATTCATATATTAGATTAAAATCCAAAACAAACACACATACACATCAATTTTACACTTTATCATGCCAAATAATAACAGCATTATAGACAAATATGTGTCTTGGCAATACATAAGCTGCATGAGCTGCCAGAAATATCACACATTGATATATTATAGCTTAAAAATCCCTACCCAATGATTTATTGAAATGGAATAATTTACGATCCAATAATAAATTTGAAAGCTAAATGAGTGGACCAATTCCAGGCGACAAGTCCGTATGTACCTGTATATAGGAAGTAATCCTCGTACCCCAGATTTGACACGATATCATTGTTCAATGTGATTGATCCGTGAGTTACAAAGTAGAACATGTGTTATTGCCATAAATGACAAATATGTTTCTTATATCTCAGTATGAAGGCAGCTAGAGGTTTATTACAGCTTAAAAGAGACATCTAATATTCTATGCATAACGTCTTTTGAATATGTTCCAAACAAGTATAATCTTTTTTTATCCGACATCGCTCTTTGTGAGAAAACTCCCTCTAATTGTACCTCTGCTGCTGGACTATTAGTCCTCGAGGGTATCAACCTCTAGTTTGGCACCGACGATTAATCAGATGTATTTATGTTTGAAATATACAGTTCCTAAATAATGTAATTGATTAGAACTAAAGGTCGGTCTCCCACAGTCATAAGAAACCTTAGCCTGTGTATGCCGTTTGGTTTTCTCGCTCCCCAAGACTTTTAAATCATTCGGCTTACCAATTAATTTTTTTACTATTATTGTATTTGATGAAGGTTATTATAGGAACGCACCGTGCGCATCAAATTAGATATTTACGTTTTTATTACTACATAGAAATGTACATGCTTCTGAAATCACGAGAAGACTGTCGTGACCGATGTAGCACGGGCGGTAGTAGGATTTAAATCTACATGTGTGCTTATGTAACACTGTCCCCACTTAAATGTTCGAGTTCGCTTACCATTTTCATCGGGTTTATTAGCTTCATATAAATTCATATAAAATTGTGCCAAATACAAATGGAAGGTTGGTGAGCATTTTGTTCTATGAACATATAGACAGGAACAAAGAACTGATTGAATATGCCTGCTTTTATTATATAATCACAGAAAATTATATTTTAAAAATACACCTTATGACGTCTAAGATTTAGTCAATATTAATATCATATAGCTTTTTAATTAAGTATATTGCAGAACTATCGTATTAACTATATATGAATCTTTGGTGAAAAAAAGAACGCCTTTATTACTAGAGGCCATTACATCTAGACATAGAAAAATAATTCAATAGCTATTCGTATCCAAACCGGAATCTACATCGGCAGCAAGGAATATAATATATCAGCACGGAAACATGGTACCACACAACGTAGATAATGAGAGGAAGGCACGAAGTCAACAATATTTATATAACAATTGATTTTATTGGGTCATTTAAATTGAAATATAAGATTAAATAAATAAATAAAATTCAATATTCAGAGTAATTAAACATTTAAATTAAACGTCCGCTTAATTTGGTCGATGGTAGTCATCTGTAATTAATGGAGATTCAATGTCAGGAGCTATTCAAAACATTTACACAACAGAGACAAAAACAAAGATGGAGGACACTGATAAGCACGTGGTTATATTTATTTCCGTAAAATCAACATCACATGTATTAGACAATTTAGATAATGTACATTATATTATGAAAAGTTTGAATATACTAAAGGGGTAATCATAAGCCGTAAATCAAAGAAGAACATACAATACAATGGCCAAAAGAAAAAGGGCAAACAACGATCTACAAACCATTACACGGAAAACTAAAGACCGAACAACACGAACCCCGCTAAAACCCGGATGTGAACTCAGGTGCAGCGGAGGGGTACGCATGTGGCAAGTAGGGTGTTATTAAATAAAGGTAAATATGGAACCGGAAGCACACATTTCGCGCTTTCGCCTTTTTTTTTTTTAGGAAAGCGAAAACGAGAAAACGCGATAAGTAATACTTACACAATTAGTGCTTTAGAGCTATACTTTCCTGTCCAGCAGAAGAATTTAAACCATGGGTTTGTTCATGTTAAGACTATATAATTAGCCTTGAAAGCGTGTCTTCCTCTCATTATATATATATTGCAGGTTGTGTGGTACCATGCTTTATTACTGATCTATTATATTCCCCTCTGTCGATACAGATCCGGGTTTGAACACGACTAGCTATTGAATTATTTTTTCCGTTTTTAATTATAATTGCTCCTAGTAGTAAAGACGTTTTTTCACATTCTTAATTCTTTTCTAAATTTCAAGGCAGCTTCCGGCTTCCGTCTGTAAAATATCAAAAACATTACACAACAAAAATTTAAAATAAAAACCAGTTCCAATGGTTTGTTTTGTAATATACATAACCAGTTGTATATCTTTAACATGCAAAAGCCCATAATTTAAATGCTGCTGCTGGACAGCAAGTAGAACTCTGAAGTGTTAATAGTTTATGTATGCATCAATTTAGATATATTTCAATCTGATTAAAATCATATTCTCATCTTGCTCCCGTTTTCTGATATGTCGCTGCGTGAGAATCTGACGAAACGCCGTAGACATCCTCGTGTCAGTGACCTAGGATCAATGAGTGAATTGACCAATCAGATTGCTGCTTTCATGATCTTGAAAGTAATTACGATATGACAAGCGCAACTAATTTATTCATTGACACAAGGATGTCTACGGCGTTTCGTCATATTCTCACGCAGCGACATATCAGAAAACGGGAGCAAGATGAGAATATGATTTTAATCAGATTGGATATACTTCTAATTTCAATTTGTTATAACTAGAAGAGCTTAAAGATATTTGGTAAGAAATTGTTAAGTTTCTACACTTTCTTATCTCCATAGTTGATTTCCGTAAAACTACTGTCGGAAGTATCCAAGCAAATTGGTCAGTTCCACAAAAGCCGAGCCTTGGTAGGCATCCGGCAAACCATTGATCGTTTTCACTGCCTCCAGTTAGTTGGACAAATCGGAAATTTATGGATTGTTTTCAGTGCCTTCAAAGTTTTATCTTTCTGATCTGGCTATGTTTTTTGATTCTCAGGAATACAATTCTATACATTAATGAGGGGCTTTTGAGCAGGCTTCAATCGATACATGGTTAGATTAATTAGATGGAAGCAAACATATCTATATCAAATACATCTGTTGTTTTTTCTTTTTTTTCTTTAACTTAAACTCTCATTATTACAATCTAGAATTTGTGGAACGAAACATAAGATTTAACCAATGACAGTAAAGAAACTTAAACGATATTCTAGATAACATTGGTTGATTGGATGCATTATAAAATATACGTCAGAGAAAACAGAAGGGGCACTGAATGAAGAATGGACACTTGCAACATTTGGAACACAAACATGAATATTTTATTGTAGTTTGTCATCTGACATACATTGTTTGATCTTGATGATAAGTACATTTTATGGTCTAACTATATACAATGTAAGGTGTCAAACAATATCGCTGCTACAGAGAAAAAAACCCACATATTGGTTTCTATTTGTCGATAAACGCTGCATCGTTACTATTTTGATATTACAATAATTGTCCAGTAATTGTCCAGTAATTACCTTGTTTTTATAGTGCTATAAAAGAAATTGTTCAATGCAGTTTGTATTTGTAACATTTTGGATGATCAATTTTACAAACAATTCATACAAATAGTTCGTGTTGTTCAGGCACAAAAACGAGTTGATGCCTATTATACTTCAATCTTGCTTAATACGGACCACCAAAATGGTGCTCACTAGAAGTGGCTGCAAATTGTCTTTGCTACGTGCAAGGGATATGACATTCTCCAATAGAAGAAGAACTTATCGTCCCGTGCTATGAGCGATTTGTGTATTTGATTTGTATAATGAACAAGCTGACGTCTCTTTTTTCGGATGACCGCCCCTACAATGGAGAAACGATGTCTTTATATAGCTCGGAGTTTTTAGAAGCGAAATAGAAATAATAATTAAGTAATAATAAAAATAAAATAAAATTACCCTCATTTGATTTGAAAAGAATTTTCTTGAAAGAAAAGTTGGAAGATTCCTAAGAGGTAATCAAAAGTAGTAAATGGAAGGGCAAATAACTAAAGACCAAAAGACAATGAATCGAAGGACAGACAATGCAATGGTAAAATGAAAAAGGACAAAGGGACAAACAATGATGTACAAAACACTACACAGAAAACTAAAGATTGAGCAAGAGTAAGTAATTCCTGCTCCACATTTGGCACCCGTTGTGTTTCTCTTGTAAGAAGAACTTGAAGATACTACAGGGGTAATCAGAATCCGTATATCGAAGAAATATGTATTATAACTATTTGGCTTTTATTGAAATATTGTTTCTTTCTTCATTTCTTCATGTTTGTCAAATTTGACTTCTGGAGCAAGTACAATACTATCTTTATCTATAGTATCGTTTTTATTTTTCAGAAAGTACATTTTGGCTGACAAGAATGTCATAAAATACTTATTATGGAGTATAAAATCAGAAAACGATAACTTTAAAATTTCACGGCAGATTTCAGATGTACATTTTTATTACGATATAAAACATATTCTCTTTGAGTAAAGTGTAAACAGAGTTCGATGCTATTTCATTTTATCAAGTTAATGCGTAATTTCGATGAAAAGTATTAATTTGCAATATCCATCTCGCATAACATTTACTGTTACCAAGAACTAAGTATTTATTTTGTAGTTAATACTTAATTAGAGAGGTATGCCATTTTTCTAGCCCACTTTTGCAGATGTCTAATTTATATTCCATCTTGCCAATAATAATCGTTTTGTATATCTAAGCTTCTTGAAAATATGCCTACGATATCTGTGTAATGTTTAATATTATATCATTGAGGTTCCCTTTATAATGAGATTCTGTCGTGATGGTATATTCGAACTACTTTCCTCAGCGCAAGTAAATGTAAATTACTTATGTAAACAGTCTTTGTCTGTGTTATAGAACATGTTGATGTCTTTGATTTATTGAAATACAAACAAAAATTCATCATTGTAACGAAGTTTTTAAATTCCAACTTCAAACTGATGAAACCAGTTTTGGAAATGTATCTTCAAAGATACATCTTTTCAAATATCATGTTTGATCAAACACAAATATTGTTATAATTTAAAAACTACAATAACAACAAGTCGAATGAGAAGTAATGGCTAAAATACATCTTTGAAGCATTTCTGAATTCTGAATCACTCGGTAGAATAACAAGAGTAACACAAGGAAAATTGTATATAAAAGATATAAAATTGTTAGTACAATTCGCTTGTACCGATTCATTGAGGTTTACATTGTCTACTCACTGAAATGTTTTAATTTTTATTTAATTTCGTTAAATTCTAATAATAATTCATGTATATTTTTATTGGATTTTCTATGCTTATTTTACAACATGATATTGGTATACTCATGGGTACTGTTTGCGCTTCGCTGCTCTGTATCATTTGCTGTTGTATTGATATAAACTTTAGAGGGAAACCAAAAACATATAAACCTATCTCATACTTAAACTCCCTTGTTAAGAAATGCACGACAAAGGAAAGCAGTGTTTTAGTATTTATGACATAATGTTCGATTTTTATTTTCCTATTGTTAATTTTCCATTTTTGATTTGCAGTATTCACGTGTCCCTCATTTATTATGTATATCCTTAATGCATTGCTCTAAGATATGTTCAGCAAGGGCTTTATTTAATCTGTGAAATGATTAATTCATGGTTACATAGGACCAAAACAGAAGGATCATTTTCATATGACAGCTATTGTAAACATGCATTCGTTAAGGTATGATTTTACCTCTGACTACCAGAATACATATTGTGTAATAAGAAATTTGATGACGATAGCGGCATCAGTGGAGCAGATGATATCTAGCCGTCAGAAACATCTGTTATCACATAATAGTTTTTGTTGCCTCTATAACGTCATATTTTATCCAGATTTGTATTCGATTTGAATGGCCCATGTTAATTTTCTGTACGTTCGAATGCTAACACGAACTTGAAGTATCATTATATTAACACATTATTGTATTGTCATTATTTTAACATAAACTAGAAGTGTCATTATATTAACACAGCACTGTATTGTCACTATTTTAACATAAACTTGAAGTGTCATTATATTAACACAGCACTGTATTGTCACTATTTTAGCATAAACTAGAAGTGTCATTATATTAACACAGCCCTGTATTGTCACTATTTTAACATAAACTTGAAGTGTCATTATATTAACACAGCACTGTATTGTTACTATTTTAACATAAACTAGAAGTGTCATTATATTAACACAGCACTGTATTGTCACTATTTTAACATAAACTTGAAGTGTCATTATATTAACACAGCACTGCATTGTCACTATTTTAACATAAACTAGAAGTGTCATTATATTAACACAGCACTGTAATTGTCATTATTATAACATAAACTTGAAGTGTCATTATATTAACACAGCACTGTATTGTCACTATTTTAACATAAACTAGAAGTGTCATTATATTAACACAGCACTGTATTGTCATTATTTTAACATAAACTAGAAGTGTCATTATATTAACACAGCACTGTAATTGTCATTATTTTAACATAAACTTGAAGTGTCATTATATTAACACAGCACTGTATTGTCATTATTTTAACATAAACTTGACGTGTCATTATATTAACACAACACTGTAATGTCATTGTGGTAGCATAAGCTTATTTCTCTTATCATCATACTAACACGCCTTGTTGTTATTTTTTAAGTTAGCATACGCTTGAAGTGTTACTATATTAACATCATGTACAATATCGTATTGTCATTTTTTGTAAACATGTGCATATCTTATGTGTCTAATCATGATTTAATTAATTGTTGATATTATACATTTGTAGATGTTTACCCCAGATTTGAGTATGACGCAAGAGTCTTCGGACGGATAGACATGTCGCTCCACTAGGACACATTATCCTGATTTTGACCCAACCTGTCTTTGCAGTTACTCCTTAAGTCTGCGTTCTTAGCGAGGAAGCAGCAAATACCAGTTTCATAGTTTTTGATTTGAACCGACCGGGGTTCCCACTCGAGGCGAGCAAGTTAAGCATGACAACGACGATGTGGTTTTACAATTTTTATATTATTAATAAGATCATTGGTGTGGAGAATATGGAACATTATCTTAATATCTGTTGTTGATGAAATAACAAGAGAAATACATTATAATGACATCAGCTTTCAGAACAGAAATCTCTAAGCGTAGTAGAAACAATTACGTCTGTCGTACAAAAAGTGTGTGTAATTATAGAAAAACATGCAAAGGCATGGAATATGGCAATTATCACTATAATTATACCGCTGAAATACATGCAATCTTCAAATTGGCAGCATTATGCGTGGTTTAAAAATAGATATTAAATCGGAAAAATTTGTTGGAAACTATGTGAAAAATCATTCCATCTAATTCATTTTTATATGCATTTAGTAGATTAATTATCCTTTTATGTAATATAATTAACATATTAGACCAGAAATCTTTGTTTTCAATTTCGCACATTCCGGCCCATGCGTTTCTAAAAATACAAAATGCATATCTGATGTAAAAATTAATGTTCACTTTATTCATCTCTAGCTTCCTTTAGTAATGTATGAATACCAATAGAGAATTAAAAAAAAGGGTTTTGGGAAAATCATAAAACAATACCAAGCGTCAGTTTTAACATACTGTAAGGACTAAATCGACAAAATGTGAGTCTTTTGCAATTTTGTTTCTAATCTTAGAATGTTTCCATGAAAATTTATCTTGTGGGAAAAACTTGACTTCGTGATCCCATATGATACAGGTTTCACAAGAACAAGCTACTATTTATGATCTAATTTTAGATTTCATCAGTACTGCTCGAGTCAATATTTGAAGTCGGTTGTCTTGTTTCATTAAATGGTCCGTTTGACAGGTTTCTTCCTTGTAAAATTGATGATCCTAATTTCTACGTTAGTGTTAATTACAGTCTAGTAATACTGCTGAATCAATTATCAAAATTAAACACCAGTGCTGACTGATAAACACCAATATAGATTTGTATAGGAAACATTGACAACGGTATTGAAAAACAATTATATAGCCACAGTTTCATAGATATAGAAACAGGACGGTATTGAAAAACAATTTTAAAGCCACAGTTTCGTAGATTTTGATACAGGAAAATAAAGATAACCGTTGTCTCTTCCTGTAACTAGATATAGTTAAAGATGATTATAGATAGCCAATTACATCGAATATTTTCTGAAGGTAGTGAACCAGTGAAGAGTTACCTGCAATAACCAGATATCTAAGAACGACAAGAAAAAAACCCACATCCCTGTAGTCTTAAAGAACTGATCGAAGTAATAAAAACGTATATATTTAATACAGTTTCCACGATGCGTTTAATAGACTATCAGGTATGCAGTCATAGTCAAGAGATTGGAGAGCCAGATAATTTAAAAAGTCTATGTGATCAAGATCAAGAAAAACCCAAAGGGTCTAAACAAGATGTACAAAGTGGATTAAAGTTACCTGAGGGAGATTAACCTTAGTTTTGATCAAGTACTTTATTAGCAACTGTTAATTTCGAGCAAAAATATATCTAATACACCATGTCAGTGCCGAAACATTGACTCATGGGCGGATGATAATTCGTCAGGAACTACTGTAAATATTATTTATATATATATTCAATAAGCCATGTCAGTGCCTCTGCTTGTAGACTATTAGATCCAGATGGTATCATCCACCCAGTAGTCAGTGCTTTGGGGCTGACATGGTTTGATGATAAGATATATTTTGATCGACATTTACAGTGCCTAAATCATGTAATTATTATTAAAACGAAGGTTCTCTCCCATCAAGCATAGGTGATGGTAGCCGATTGTGGCTATCATGTTTAGGCCCTTTGGTTTTCTTGTTCTCCCTCAGACATAGGTGATGGTAGCCGATTGTGGCTATCATGTTTAGGCCCTTTGGTTTTCTTGTTCTCCTCCCTCAGACATAGGTGATCGTAGCCGATTGTGGCTATCATGTTTAGGCCCTTTGGTTTTCTTGTTCTCCTCCCTCAGACATAGGTGATCGTAGCCGATTGTGGCTATCATGTTTAGGCCCTTTGGTTTTCTTGTTCTCCTTCCTCAGACATTGGTCATCGTAGCCGATGTCATGTTTAGGCCCTTTGGTTTTCTTGCTCTCCTTCCTCAGACATAGGTGATGGTAGTCGAATGTGGTTATCATGTTTAGGCCCTTTGGTTTTCTTGTTCTCCTCCCTCAGACATAGGCGATCGTAGCCGATTGTGGCTATCATGTTTAGGCCCTTTGGTTTTCTTGTTCTCCTCCCTCAGACATAGGTGATCGTAGCCGATTGTGGCTATCATGTTTAGGCCCTTTGGTTTTCTTGTTCTCCTCCCTCAGACATAGGTGATCGTAGCCGATTGTGGCTATCATGTTTAGACCCTTTGGTTTTCTTGTTCTCCTCCCTCAGACATAGGTAATCGTAGCCGATTGTGGCTATCATGTTAAGGCCGTTTGGTTTTCTTGCTCGGTTTTGAGCGTACCTGATTCCAGGAAAGCGTCTTGCGCACTACATTTGATATCTATGAATTTACCTAGTCGGGATAATTGATTGACATCGTATAAATTAGTCAGACTTTGCAATATTATAGTTCATTCGTAGATGGAGTAGATTCAGCTTGTTAATGACAGTTTGCAATACACACATTTTTTTTAGTTTTAAGCACAAGAGACACCAGAATCATCCAAAATCAGTTAAGTTGAGCCAAAACCGATCAGAAAACGGCAGCAAACTTTTTGACACAGAATAACTGATAAACGTTATATTTTGAAAATGTAACGTTTGGACAATAAGAAAACAGCTATATCAGTTCTTGATTCGTGTTTTTCTTTTGAATATTCGTTGTGTAATTACATTAAAGTAATTGTTCATGTGAATTACGTTATTGCTTGATGTGTTCTTTATAAAGTTGAAATTTTGGTCGAATATAAGTTAATATAATGTTCTGAATTTGGAAAAATGAAGTATATTTACTTACTAAAGCATACAAATGTATTAGATTTTCTATTAACAAGAAATTTACTTATATGAAAAGGCGTTAATCAAATTGTTGGTAATAAAGTTTCTTTATTTTTGTTTACATCTTTTTTATAGTTAACATTTTTGAACTCAAAGCGATAGAAAAAGAGGACTAAATGCACTTGTTTCATTTTATCACATTTTATATACTCTAAATAGATCAACACACAATGTTTTGATATACCTTGGGTTGAAATAAATCGTCTCTTTGTAACGTAATTCACTTTTCCATATGTGAGACAATATTTTTCTACATTTTAAATCTTTGCTGTTTTGTTACAAAAATCTTTGATTAAAATTGTCAGACTTTCTGCTTCCTCGGGATTTTGAACTGGTTGCACCAGTCCTTTTATATACCGCTTTTACGTCCGTTTCTACATTCACAAGATTTTCGACAAAATCCGCTTGTTAAGATGCCAACCGGTAAACTTTATTTTTGCTTTGTTTTTTGTTTTTTTTAATCCAATTTACGTTTACATTTAATCCATTTTACGTCTACATAAACTTTTTACTTGATAATCCATCCCGTTTCTTTGCTTAAAAGGTGTAAACATCCTATTGAGGCTAAGCTTGTTACATGCTTTACCTCTAAGACCTCTGGTGAACTTACTTTACTTTCAATTTGTGAAAGGATGGGTTGATTTTAATAAAAGATTTTTGTAACAAAACAGCAAAGATTTAAAATGCAGAAAAATATTGTCTCACACATATACAAAATGTATGACATGTTTTTTCCCTTTTCTTGTTATAGTAATTGAAAAGAAGCAAACAACAACAATAAATGCAATAACTTTGGATGATGAAAACGAAATAAGATAAACTTTTTGTCGTAAAGACAAACTTATAACTTTATTTAACAAGCTTTAACATAAAAAAATGGAACATTATCTCAACAAATCTCAACAACACACTATGTTTGCTTGAATATACAGATTTTCAGCGCCAAAGCTGGTCAAATACAAGTTACCACTGTTCATTTTAATTTCTTTTTCTTCTAAATCATGTAAATTGTCTATTTAAAACAACCACTTGCACTCGCATTTGCGTAATGTAATTCACAGTTATAGTAAGCAAACTACAGAAAAGACATACTCGATTACCAGTACAATGTATTTCGATTTTTGAAAATGATATCTCATCAAACATACATTTATCTTGAACCTTTTGTAAGTCCTTCGCCGAAAACTTAAACATATTACGCGTCTTTCTATGCTGAACGGAATTGTCCAATGAACACAGAATACCTCCTTCCGTGATCCTTTACGGGCCATTTGAATGATTTCCTAGAACCATCCATGAAGGACATATGGTATTCTCGATTTTCATCATCAAATTTTATAATTTTCCCCACAGACCATCGACTGTCATATATTGCTGCAACACGTGTATTTGCAGCATATTGCCCTATAAGTTGTCACTTAAATCTAAATTTATGTATCAGCTTCCTTACCACGACCTTCAACTTGAAATCGACAACAGAGGAAGATTAATAACAAAACTCTACGACAAACATGATGACTTCAGTTTTCCAATGGTCAACTTCCCTTGCATCATTAGCAATATTCCAGCATAACCAGCGTTTGGATTTCATATTTCACAACTCATAGGTTATTCTAGAGCTTGTGCCCAGTATAGTGATTTTCTGGACAGAGGGTTAGGATAATGGCGTATAACGCCAATTTCAACGATATTTCAGTTATATCGTGGCGGTCAATTTATTAATGGAGGAAACCGGAGTATCATGGCCCAGCTGCTGACGCAAAAGCTACCGAAACAAGGTCACGCTGCTCCTAGGTTGAAGTCATCACTACAAACATTCTGCTGTTGTCATCGCAATCTGGTTGACAGTTACGAAGTATCCAAATCTCAAATGACAATGGATCTTTTAAGTTTTACATAGATATTTTCTTTCCTCTATCACTGCCAATACTTTTATCAGACTTGACTGTATATATGAGTAACACGGCGGGTGTCTTATAAGAAGCCTTCGCGAGCGCTTGAGTTCACCCCTAAGGTTTTTTGGTGGGGTCCGTATTGCCCATTCTTTTAGTTTTTTGTGTTGTCATATTATGTGTCTACGTGCTGAGGTCCGTGGTGTGATGTCCGTTGCGATTTCTGCATAAAAACAATACTGGGTTCGTCTTTACCTCCAGTTGTTTGTATGGGGTTCTTGCCTTTTTTACGTTATGTCTGTGTGTTTGCGCATAGTGGTGTCCAACACATACTGTATTGTGTTTTATTGTTTTTGCTTGGCTTGCGTTTTGTGTATCCTATGTTGCCAGTTTCTCTGGACTATCCATTGTGTATTGCTCTTTCTGTATTCTCTGACGTTTCCTTGACTGTGCTGTGAATTTTCCACCCCTTACAAACTGGTTCCACTTTACAATTTGAAAATACGCATCGCAGAAACAAGTCGTGTCCTTTACAACTTATTCCCCTACGCTAAGTATAATAACTGCGTGTACCTGTAAAATCTCCATCACCTGTCTACCTGCGAGATCTGCACATTCTTTTTGGACATTCGGACAGTGTGATTTTGTGACAAAGACATATTTCAAAGGACTATTTTCCTGCATTTTACCCAACCGAAAAAAACCTATCTGTGTGTGAATTACGTTACGTTGTTGTGAACTACGTTACAGTAGGAAATAGCACATGTACAACCTGTAAGCACAATGACATTGGACGGTAATGGTGGACATTTATTCATACACTAATTATCAATGAATTGCAGTATAAAGGTTATTGAAAACGATTAATATATACCAAAAATCATATAATAAGCAGAAGACATACCTCATGTGCAATAGATTAACATTGAAATTCTTCCATTTTGAACATTTTCCTCGATTAAACTTAGCATATAAGGTAGCCGGTATGTATATCGGTGCATAATTAAGCTTAGTCTGTATAATTTTGCCATAGAAAAAATTCTACAGCTGTTTAAAGGAAAACTGCATAACGTAATTCACTGTAACGTATTTCACGGAAATGCATTATATTGTCTGCAGAAAAATAATTTCAGCAGATAATCAAAATAGTTAAATGCTTATCACATGGAACATCAACATGTGTCAAAGTCATAAATTGAGAAATCCATTGAAAGTAAGTATATTAGCGAACAAACGCGTAACGTAATTCACAATTAAATGCAAAATTTAAAATAACAAATCTATGATGTTTTCTTTCGAAGAAAAGTTTTCTATTGAAGCATTTTGGACTATTTTCATATTCCTTGTCTATTGGACGACCATTTAAAGATATTCTAATGAGATTCTCTTCTAACAGGGTCTTAAACTAGAGTTTCTAAATAGGTACCGTAAATCACTATAGATTCTGTGACACCTAAAATTCAGTTCATGTCAATTTTTGGCAGGCGAAAGTTTGCTTACACATGTCTTTAAATGTTTATATGACGTTTTTACTTTCCAGAAAACACAAAGTTTTAACTGTTTAATGATTTCATATCTTGTACGGGCGCCGTAGGAAACTGACCTATGGTTTGTGACATGCATTTTCGTGAACATTATCCATATATAACATATATTTTCTTTTATTAAGTTAACAAATAGGCGATTTATTACTATGTAGGAAGAAGTTACTTTATTCCTAGATAAAATACACCAAATATTTTTTTCGAACTCAGCTTCATGTTTTTAAAAATATGCTGTGACACGAAAAATCAACATTGGCTGACTTTAGCTGATTTTGGACCATTATACGTATTGCTGTTTTTAAACTCCTGTAGTGGTGCTCAGTATCTAACAAATTGGAAATATAACTTTACATAATAAACATTGCACTACTATTTCTGATATCTTTGTTTGTCCCTTCACTCAAACTACTTTCTTATATGTCTGCTTTGTATATCCCTCAGACATGTCTCAAGTACGCCTCTGTATATTACAATTGCATATACTTGTAGTAGTTTGTATTCCCTCCTTTTTATATTTATCTACTTTGAATTGTCTATCATAAGTATTTCCTCGTATGTCACAATGGCTAAGAGCCATTTCTCCTTATATTTATTTCATTATATGATAAGACATAACATATTAACCGTTTTTATAATAAATCACAACCAAGCAAAGTTGTTACGATCAATTGACAAATGACGGTCAAAATACTCACTTTTAACTATATCCTACTACATATATGTATAGGAGAATACATGTTCACGGAACCTTCAGTAAATTATGTATTTACTGAACCT
Source organism: Gigantidas platifrons (assembly GCA_002080005.1). Classification (NCBI taxonomy): domain Eukaryota; kingdom Metazoa; phylum Mollusca; class Bivalvia; order Mytilida; family Modiolidae; genus Gigantidas; species Gigantidas platifrons. The sequence goes on from MJUT01000634.1 coordinate 79,593, forward strand.
TCCGACCACATTGTCGATGACACCGCTTTCGATGTACTGGCAACAGGTAGAACTTTGGATCTAAAACATAAATAGACCCTCCCCCCACCCCGTTCGGATATCATCAAGATGTTGCCTTCGATTGGAGCCGTTATGTCTTGTTTATTAACGGTTGATAATTTTGATATTATATCTATTAACGCTTGAGTAATTTTCGTTGTATTTATATGCTGGTATTTTATCAGTAACTTACACCAATATGTTTCTGTGGTGTTGTTTTGTTTGTTTCAATTAACTGTTTCAGTGGGGTTAAAGTTAAGGTTTTCGCTTGCTTCCAGAATAGATGATCGTAGTTCCCAGCTCGCGTCGGGCCAAACCAAAGACTGTAAAATTGATATTTCTACTTGTCCGCTAAGTGCGCAGTATTAAGTGCAGCAAAACCATTTTGTTAGATCAAAGCAAGGATACTGTGTCAGAGTGTAGAGACATGTTTAACTTTGAACTGATGTTTCATTGAGCTACCATTTGAGTTGCAGTTCACTGTGTTTGATGTTTCATTGAGCTACCAATTGAGTTGCAGTCCACTGTGTTTGATGTTTCATTGAGCTACCACTTGAGTTGCAGTCCACTGTGTTTGATGTTTCATTGAGCTACCACTTGAGTTGCAGTCCACTGTGTTTGTCTTGTATAAAACAAGCCTCATGCTCATCTAGTCAAAAAGTAATTTACTTTTGACCATAATGGTATAGCTGAGAAATCGCTCACTTGACGTTAACTCACTCAACTATGTACTCTGTCGCAATGTATATACGTGACGAAGAGTATGAAGTTACCAAAGTGGTCATTAGAAGCCATAAATCGAAGGACAGACACTACTATGACCAAACGAAAAAAGAAAAAACAATGATCTACAAAATACTAAAAAACTAAAGATTGAGCTTACCCAGAGGTACATTGTACACAAGTGTAATATGATATAATAAAAACAAAGATTGGGTAAAAAGAACCATTAAAAACCTGGGGTTAACTCAGGTTCCCGGAAGGGTTAGACGTTATCGATCCATTTACGTCACCCGTCGTGTTACTCTTGTATTGTTGTATTATCTCTTCACTTTTTCATATCTTGTCTGGTACAATTTGTGATAATATTGTGTAGGTAATGCAACATGCGTTCAATTTTGTCTGCATTAATAATATTTTATTGTATGTACTTTTCCTAAGAGTTCAACAGTACTTTGTAATGTTTTGTCTAACAGTCAGTTTTAATATTTTGTCTTCCCCTTTACCATTATAGATCTACGTCCAATATTTAATATCCCTACCTATCACTCTCTGTTTAGTTTTGCATCGTGGTCTTGTATTCAATTTTATGCATTAAATAAGCAATTTTCCTCAAACATTATTTTCCAAAAGTCATTCTTAAGTGATTCGTGACACCCATCCGTCTTGTAGGCGCCTTGAATAAGGAAACGTTTTGAAAACCAAATTAACAGCTTCTTGAGATACTATTTGGAATGACAAGGAATGACAAATTCAAACTAGTCCGTGAAAATATGTCGAAACCCCATCGACCCACCCTCCGTAAGATCATCAAAAGTCTCTTCATTTATTGTCGCAGATTATGCAAATGAGGTTCCTTATACCTATTAAAAATTCAAGTCGTTTGTCAAAGGGTAACCCAACCAATCCGTCATTAACGATTGATTAGACCATATGTAGCAGATAGAGTTTAATATAGGAGAAAATAATTAATGCAATACGTTCTGTATTGACTAAAGGATTAGTTAAAGACGTTCCAGGAACTATTGACGGTTGATTCTTGTTTCCTTCTAAATACGTACTGACGCCGTTTTACCGACGAAAGCAGTCAAGTAATACATGGATTCTGTTAAGAGTTATTTTTATTTGTTGCTATTTAATTCCTTGATTTCCATCTCAGTCTATTGGAGCAATAAATGGAATAATGATCTGAAAATAAGATAATTACTAAATATTTAATAAGGTGGAAAACCTGAATAACAAATAAAAAATATCATCATTCATTAGAGAAATTAAAAAAAAATCTTTAAATGAGATCATATATACAGCTTAAAAAAAATATCACGACCTATACTAGATGCATATAAATAGATAGATAGGTTTGTGGTGCTCAATCTTTAGTTTTCTTTGCAGTATTTTGTGAATCATTGTTTGTCTTTTTGTCCATGTTTGCCATTGCATTGTCTGTACTCCTTCCTCGATTTACGAACCATATCGGTGATTTAGTGGGTAGCGTGCTCGCCTCGAGTGCTGTAGATCGGGGGTTCGAGTCCCGATCGGATCAAACTAAAGACTATGAAATTGGTGTTTGTTGCTTCTCCGCTAAGCAATCACCATTAAGGAGAAAGAGCAAAAGTGGCTCGTAATCAGGATAATGTGTCTGAGATGGCAACATATCTATCTGCGGACTCTTGTTTCAGTGAGGTAGCAATATAAAAACTAGGCGTTTTGGTCTAGACCAACAGCGGACATCACTTGTTCTCGCCATGATATACCGTAGTTGAAAAATTGCCGAGTTGGCGTTAAACAACAATCACCCACTCACCCGAGTTACGGTTTCTTTCTTAATACCCCTTTGGTATCTTCTAGCTTTTCTATCAATATCAAACCCTTTGATTTTCAGCAGTTTGTATGTTAGTCAGATAAAAAATCCAGAGTCCTACATGAATAATTAACACCTTCGCAACCAACATCTTACCATCCCTTCCAACCTTTGTTTATGGCTTAAGCATTTCATATCTTTGGTAAAAGAGCGGTAGCTGATTAAACATGACCCTACCTATGCAATCAGTGCATATAACATCACTAAAGATGCGATTTCGATGCCGGTCCACGCTGTGATAATCTCGATACAACTTATCTTCCAATGACAAGTCAGTGATGTTATCAAGGTACTCTGGTTTTCTCCACCAATAAAACTGACTGTGTTCAGTGTCGTTCATTCCGTAGCTGGATTTGAGCCCACAGCGTTCGTTACACTTTAGTACCAATTCGCTTCGAAACGACGAACCATTTAGCCCCTCCTCTGCCAAATCAGCTTTATGAAAAATATCCTGATAAAGCGAAGTGATACACAAAAGCTGAGACTTATGGACGACATACTTTTGTTTAAGCGTGTGGCGATGGTATATGTACAGGTATTATTTTTTAAATTTTGTCTTAATTTGGTAGCAATCTAACCAGCATTTCGATCTAAATATTGCTTAAAGTCACTGGAAATAGATATTACAATCGTATCGAGCAAGTGACAACCATACAATAATCTCAACTATATCCCAAAAAGATAATTGGTTGAAGTGTTCCATAGCTGTAGCTGTTAGGAGACAGATTTATAAAAGCAATACCTGCTTGTTTCTGAATCCTGTCTGTATTTACTATGTTTGATGTACTGTATTTTCTGATTATTTTCTAAATAAATATTGCTTAAATTAGCTGTAGCACACAGACGAAATCGAAATTATTACTTTTTGTGTTTTTTTCTCTCTTTTTAAAATAAAGACATTCGCCCTTTCCAGATGGACGTTTGGATATTCAAATTCCCGAAAAGTTAATGCATGAAAATAGACGCTGAAAATGTATGGCATTAATCAAATTTGAATCATCCATGTGGATATCTATTCATTCTTGCGCAAGTATGGAATTTACAGACTTTATTTTGTACCAATTAGAAACTAAAGAAGACTCACGAATCCGTATCAATCCAATTTTATGATTAATTTGTAATCTAAATTACAAAAAAAATCTGTCCAGTGAAGCGGAAATATTTTCTGTATTAAATGACCCATGTGGATAAGAAAAAATATTGGAATGATTAAATTTTCAAGAATAAAAAGAATAAAAAAAATTGCATCAATGTGTTCTAAATAAAAATTGGAACTGCCTTTAAGGTGGAAAATCGCACAATAAACAAAGTGAAGGAGTTCGAACAGGCAGCCATCTATCGACTTTGACGTTTGTAAATTGCCGTCTTCCGATGTCGTTGTTTTCAAGGAATGCTGGTGACATTGACATCTGGGTGCTGCTTTATTTTATTTAAGTTGCTAAAATCAGAATGTGATAAAATTGGAAAATAGCATGAACTCAATTGCAACTTGGGATATTTATTTATCCAGATAAAACGAATGGTTGGTTTATGGTGTTTAACGCCACTTTCAACAATAATATAAAACTAATGCAAAGATGCATTCCCCATGCTTCCGTTTGATCATAAATAGGTTAGATTTTCCCCATTAAAATCGAAATAATTCATGGAAATCAAATAATTTAAGCCATTTTAACATTGGAAACAATGTTAAAATCTCCAACTATGGCTTCCATGATTTAATTCTTAAACAATGGCTTGGAACAATAGATTTCCGATTTTAATTAAACACTGTATTGGTTTTTAATATATTTGGCGCCAGGCAACACTGTTTAGATGTTAAAAATCTAAATGTACATCTCTACATTTATACAGCATGAAGTTACATGGTATTGGCAAGGGTAGTAAGTTACATGGTATTGGCAAGGGTAATGTTGCTACAGCTTGGCTTTAATTGATTATTGAAAGTACTACCAAATATGTACTATGACAGTACCTTGATATGGTAACAAAGTGCTGATTAGGGTGATTATGACTGGTTTACAGATAACAAATTAAATACATACATAATACACAATAAAATACAATACAAAAACATAATAATAAGAAAATTGTGTTATCTGTATACCAATGTATCAACAAAGGTTACCAGAAATAAAAAAATATATATATGGTACAATGAAATGAACAGTAACTTGATATGGTAACAAAATGCTGATTAAGATGATTACGACTGGTTTCAAGTACGTGTTTGCTGTCGTAATACAGTAGAGATTATGATAATAATATGAGTATATTATTATGAATAACTGTAAAAGCAGAATGGTACTGTAATTAATTAAAACAAAACAAGGCGTGAGCAGCTTAAAATGAAAGTGGAAAGAGACCAAGTGACTAGGATGGACAGGTTAGCATCTACTGCCTCATATAAGCCACCAGTTTTAAAGCGAATCATGTAACCTACACCATCAGTTGTAGGGAAGGGAAGACACAGACATGCTGCTAGTCAATACAGAAAATAAGACTATCAGTAGGAAAGAGAAGTCATGACGTTCGTTATACTTGTCCCATATGTTCAATGTCTTAGTATAAAGTCTAAATACGAAGCAGCTATATCAACATCAGCTGTGTCTTTACTGTAAACTTCACATCGTTATAATAAGGATTAATGGTCACTGGAACTAGGGCTTGGACGGGGCTAATCTAAAGTTTATTTCTATTTTTAAAATATCTTTTGATATGATGTTGTTCCACTTATAAGAACAGACAAAAGAAATGTCTGAATAAAGAGAGATACCTATGTGAGAATTAAATTTCCTTATCAAGACTTATGAAAATATTCACTTTCAATTATATTCAGCTTTATTTCTGTGTTCTGATTAATTAATATTTCAAAAGATGAAATTATATGGCACAAAATAAATACGATTATGAAATGAAGTATTTGGATATTGTTTTCTCAGAAATAAAGAAAATCGTGAAAGCAACTTTCAATTAAAGACGGATCTCTGGAGATTAATATGTCAATTATCAGTGGAAAGCTGAAATAATTAGTTCAGTAAATAATGCTATTCCCTTCGCATACAAAGCACTGATTTTCCCTTTACAACAGATACTATATCAAAATCAGAAAATGGTCATTGGAATAAAGCGTTTTCTGAAGTTCTGACTTTTCTGACTACATTTTGTAATATATTTTCTTGACAGAAAACAGTTTTTTTTTATAATACCTTGTCATATGGGCATGCTGGCGACAATAAAAGCAATGACGAATTTGTTTTTCATAATCCTAATGGAGAAATTTGATCAATCCCATGTTTAAAAAAATCTTGATAGGAACATGATCTAGAATATTGTATCAGTTATGATGATACTCCATTATTATATAGTCATCATCTTATCATAAGACACATCTCTCCTTCATAGTCCTGATTTCCTGTGTTTTCATTTCAATCCTGTGCGATCACTGAAACTTGTAAATCAAAGATTTGTGTAGCAATCTTATTGTTAAAAAGGGTTGTTGACTAAGGAAAGTGGACCCAATCTCTGCAAACCTAATGTTCATGTTCATGTGCCCTATATGTTGCATTATTGATACTTATTAGCAGTTGTCTTTTTCACTGAAATATAAGTTTCATTGTATGATATTTGTATTGTATTGTTTTATATGCCTTCAATCCCTCTGGGGGTAAACTCGGGTTTAATACTTTATTATAGATTATAGCTATTTAACATCAATGTAACAGTATTTCAGCTGTATTTATGTTGAGAACAATTTCACAAACAATACATCGATTTTGCCTCTTTTTACTGAATTATTTGATTGGGGGATTCATCCGACATTGTGGTATTTTGTGTTTTTCATTTTATAAGTACATGGCATGTGACTAAAAGTAGAAGGTAAGATTGTCATATGATAACAAGGATATAGCGAATAGGGTCAGAATATATTGCTTTGCAAAAATTTTTTTTTTTTTTTAGGAAATAATAGTTCTGAGAATCTTCCAGGATTTATCAAAGTGTAATGAAACATGTACCCCTTAAATCAAATAGGGTTAATACAAACCACAACAAAAGGTTGGACTTGGACGACATACAACAAACAAATACTAGAACTGATGCTACACACTCCACTATTTCTTTATTAAATACATTTACATACAAAACATGAATGGATTGTGTCTGGAGACAAAAAAACGTTCTGCTCCTGACAACACTGCATGATAAAACTTCATTTATTTGAACTAGAGCCCAAAGTGTAAAATCCCAGTGACCTCATTCTTTAATATACACGACACTCCACAATGTCATAAATATATACATACAAAATCTGAAGGCACTGTATCTTTTATAAGACAAAAAAGTTCGTCGTTGGACAAAGTTGTGTTAGATGAAGGCCAGTTAGTGTTAGATGAAGGCCAGTGAGTGTTGTTTTTTGGTTTTGTTTTACGCTAAATCAGTAATTTTTCACCTATATCATTACATGGAGAATTTAGAAGGAGACGCGGATAAAGAACAATGCAAAGTAAGTCAATATATATAACCCTTCGAGGAAGAGCAGACATAATCAATTAAAATAAAGATCACCAAAATCAATAAAAAAAAAGTATATATATCCACGATAGACGTGGAACGGTTTATGTTTGAATGTTTTACATCTTACTGCTACATAAAACTGTGATTACAATGTCTGTCTAATATTAAAATCTACATGGTTTATGACATTTTTATAACAGCAATATAAACAGTTATTAAAAAACCGGGCTTGTAACAATGTGAACTGTCAACATAAAACCTAAAGAATACAATCCGGCATTGATAAATTTACATGAAAATGAAAAAGTCCGAAATCCGAATGGAAATTTTTGTTATTCAAATCAATATCACATGCCAGCTATAAATCATCCCTGCATCCTATTGACACAGTAAAAATAAAACTGTAAATGAAAAGAAAATCAATAATAGGAACAAAATACGAAAAAATCATCCGATATTTTTTTATTCAGTCCTGGAATATTTTTTCTTTGTCTTTCAAAATTTTAATTGAAAAGCAGGACAAAGTAGATTTGCCTGATTCCATCAGATATTGCACGCTTCCTGAAATAAAATAAACACACATCCATGACTTATCCTATATCTTAGAAAATTGTAATAATTTGTTCTTTCCATGCAACGTGCTTATATTTGTGCATGATAAATCCAGCCTTTATTCTTATTAAAGATTACAATCTTGCTCTATCAATTTTTATACAAAAAGTTTCTGATTTCAATTCAAAAAATGCTTTTAATTTCGCATAAATAACACTTTTTGACATTTCAAATATTGTACATAATACAGCTAACGGATAATAAAGTTCTCCTTTTAACATTTATAATGGAGAATCCATTAACAGATGCAACTATTAAAGAGCTTATATGATCAAATAGTATCGTGATGAAACAAGATTATACGATGCTTTTATAAACAATCGACTTTTAAAATGAATTTTTAATCTCAAAGATCTGAGGTACTGAACAAATAAAAAAAAAAAAAAAAAAATCAGCCAAATAAATATGGACCAAAATTATACATGGGGTTAGGGTTATGGTGTTTAACGCCACTTTCAACAATATTTTAGCTATATCGTTGCGGTCAGTTTTATTGGAGGAGTAAACCGGAGTACTCAGATAAAAACACCGACCTGTTGTAAGTCACCCACAAACGTTATCACATAATGTTGTATCGAATACACCTCGACATTAGTGTGATTCGAACTCATAACTTAGTGGCGATATGAACTGATTACACAGGTAGTTGTAAATCAAGCTACCATGCGAATACGACCACGAAGACCTCCCCTCCACAGAAAGTATATGGTGCAATAATTTAGGGTATAAACTATAAATACAGGTTAGAGAAAACCGAAATCAAGAATGGGCAACCTAGAGACATCGGCTACATTGGACACACAAGAGACAAGACGAAGACGAACAAAACAAAAACACAAACACAGAAAACTAAAAGAGCAACAAGGACCACACAACAAAAAAAGAAAAAAAAAAAAAACAACAACAACAACAACAACAAACAAAAATAAACAATAAAACAAACAACAACCGTGAGTGAACCCAGGTACTCGTGAAAGGTAAGCAGTTCCTGCTATTTATAAGACATCCCCAATACTACTGCTGACATGATAAAGGCAACAACCAAATAAAAATAGACAAAGTTGTATCTGATGAAGCAATGAAACAATAAATGACTAATAATGGAAACAACTACGTGAAAATGGACCAATATTGTATTATGTAGTAATATAAGGTATAAACAATGAATAAATGATAAAGAAAACAGCCAAATAAAAATGGACCAAAATTGTACAAGATATAGTGATGTCTAGCATATCTCTCTTATAGATAACTTAATCGGTAGTCTGTAGTCACAGACCATGCGATGTCATGGTTGAAATAGGTTATCTGCCATTTTTTTCTGGATGACATGAGCTGTTTTTCACTTTTTAGTTTTTTAGTTTTAGCTTGATGTCTTGTACTCAATGTTATCAGTGTGACTAGATTGGCCATTCTTGATTGACTTCGGTTTTATCTAGCTTTTATTTTTTCAATTTGTGATTGGCTATATCTTCCTTTATAGCAATACATTTATATATGTCCAAAATAATATGAAGAAAATTATTAAAAAGTATAAACAAATATACTACAGACAGCAATGAAAAATACATAGTTCAATGCAATGTGTGTGGTGTTTAAATCTTTAGTAGGACGGAAGTCAAAAGCATGTGTTAAGATCACACCAAACCTAATTAAAGCACACAATGAAGCTAAATTGCCGTAATTCTGTTAGTTCCCTTGATATTATCAATCAATTATTTGCACAAATCACTTTAATGAATATCTCAAATTCTTCATGTTTTTTTTTCTGCATACAAAGGATCAAATTTTCATTTTTTCTATTTGAGCTGAATATGTTGAGGAATATCAATAAAGTATAAGAAATTCCTTGAGGTTATTATAAGTCAGATCGAATACATAAATTCGTTATGTAATTATAATTGTCTATCTTTTCTATATAGTCAAATCTGTCCATGTAGTCACCTCTATTAAACAGTCACCTATATTAAAAGGTAATCTTTTTCTTGTCGTAGGAAATTTCATATGAATTGAACCTCTTTTAAGAGGTCACCTCTATTATAAGGCCACTTTTTCTTTGTCCCAATGGTGACCTCTTAATACAGGATTGATTATATATACATTATCGTTTGTGCTACTATCTGATTTTAATGCTACAATTCAAATTCTGCTATAGGTACACACTGAAAATTTAGGTTTCTTACCCATAAAAATAACATCTTGAGACACAATTAAGGCGCATTAGCTTTAACAGAAACATGCCGATTTATGTAATTATTTTTTAATGTGTCATGCATTTCTGTGAGTTTGTTCTTTTGGGTTTTAATATTAAATTACAAGCCAATACTATTTGCATGAGGTGCCACTATTATTTTCTCTCTTTCTTATCAAGTAATGTTCCCACGAGTGTTATTACTTTTCCAAAATGTGAAAATATCTGTAAAGTTTTCTGATATACTAACACGAGATTTAAAAATAAAGGGGAAGAAAAAGAGATCGTATTAAAAAACCCACGAACATTGTTAACGCGAGGAATGTGATTAAAAAAAAAATGACATAATTATCGTACAAATTGGAAAATTGATTTAAGTAGAAGTATTATTAGACGGTATTATAAAAATATTAAACTTTATTATTAAAAAATTATAAACATCTTAATCACGAATCATTGATAAAGTTGCTGATCTCGATGATAAGTCAAAGATATAATACATTGTAAATCATAATTTAACATTTTAGTATATTAATTATGTATGTACATAGCAAAATATAATTTATGACGTTTAATTTTGTTGACCAAACTTTAAGTTCAGGTCATCACTTCGACAATCTTACTGTCGTCACCATGCCTTAGTAAACCGTTACGGAATATGTCTCAGAAATGACCACAGATAAATTACGTTTGTCATAGGTCACAAACCTGTCCTTTCCTCATTCATAACTTATCACGGAGTTTGTAACAAGAGTACCACAACGGGTGCCAATAGTGGACCAGGAACTGCTTACCCTTCCAGAGCACTTGACTTCACCACCGCCGCTCTTCAGTGGATTCATGTTGCTCTATATTTGGTCTCCTAAGTAGTGTTTTGTGGATAACTATTTGGCTTTTTATCCGTTTTCTTTTAGGCATTGTTTGTCTTTTGTTTGTTTGTTTGTTTGTTTGTTTGTTTGAGGCTACTGAATACATGAAGACTTCAAGCCAACACTGAACCTTAGACAAAGTACAGTTGTACCTTTTAGAAAACAGTTAACATAATTCTGCTGATATAAAGCACAATAGTAAAGTATTATATTAAACATTGAACATAATTCCTTTTAGATAAATTACATCAGTAAGATTTTCGAATACCTATTGCACCTGTTTTGACACTGTACAATAGCAATGTATTAGATTCAACATTGTACCCCAGAATGGTTAGGCAAAGTAAATACACGTTAGATTCAACATTGTACCCCAGAACTATTAGGCAAAGTAAATACACGTTAGATTCAACATTGTACCCCAGAACTGTTAGGCAAAGTAAATACACGTTAGATTCAACATTGTACCCCAGAATGCTTAGACAAAGTAAATACACGTTAGATTCAACATTGTACCCCAGAACTGTTAGGCAAAGTAAAAACACGTTAGATTCAACATTGTACCCCAGAATGCTTAGACAAAGTAAATACACGTTAGATTCAACATTGTACCCCAGAATGCTTAGACAAAGTAAATACATGTTAGATTCAACACTGTACCCCAGAATGCTTAGACAAAGTAAATACACGTTAGATTCAACATTGTACCCCAGAATGGTTAGACAAAGTAAATACACGTTAGATTCAACATTGTACCCCAGAATGGTTAGACAAAGTAAATACACGTTAGATTCAACATTGTACCCCAGAATG
>MJUT01000634.1:93032-108779 GCA_002080005.1 Gigantidas platifrons
CAAAGTAAATACACGTTAGATTCAACATTGTACCCCAGAATGGTTAGGCAAAGTAAATACACGTTAGACTCAAGATTGTACCCCAGAATACTTAGGCAAAGTAAATACACGTTAGATTCAACATTGTACCCCAGAATGGTTAGACAAAGTAAATACACGTTAGATTCAACATTGTACCCCAGAATGCTTAGAAAAAGTAAATACACGTTAGATTCAACATTGTACCCCAGAATGCTTAGACAAAGTAAATACACGTTAGATTCAACATTGTACCCCATAATGGTTAGACAAAGTAAATACACGTTAGATTCAACATTGTACCCCAGAATGGTTAGGCAAAGTAAATACACGTTAATAGAGAAAATATCAAGATTGTCCAGAGTTACATGAAACACGGGGTACATGACACTTAAAAATAAACAAATAAAAAAATCAACACAGAAAACAAGATTAGCAACGTGGGCCCCACAAATAATACCGTAGGTGAACCTATAGGTTCCCGCGAAGGTTATGCAGTTCTTTTTTTCTTATACTAGGCAATTAACTTAATTCTGCTCAGACACAACCAGTAGGAAGAGTTTGAAGATACCAAAGGGGTAATCAGAATCCGTAAATCGAAGAAGAACAGACAATACAATGACCAAAAGAAAAAGGACAAACGATCTACCCTCTCGAGGTGAACATGCTAACGATGTGGTTCTTTGAGGAAGAAATACATGTAATGCTAGGATAGTTGGAAACATCAGCTGATTTTCCGGTTACAACTGTTGAAATATATGCTGCTTACGTATTTTATTTATAAAATAAAAAAAAATACCACACTGTCGGAACAATTTCATCAAATATCAAAATCGTAGAAAGAGGTAAAATGGGCACCTCTAACACACGTGACAGCTCACTCAATTTGTTCAAAATCATGTACTATATTGTTCACATCCAAATACCAATACTTAATTTAACCTATATAATGTCTTATTTTAAATGCAATGTAAAACACAAATTAGGAAAATGTGAGTTTTAACGCATATTATTCCTTTTTTTGCTTGAATATATAAGTTACGATTTAAATCCAGTCTGCACGCAGTATTTTCGTGTAACCCGTCAGCAGCACTAATGTATTTACAACAAAGAAACACCAAGGGACCTTAAAGCTTCAATTGGACGTAGAGAAATTGTAGAAGTCATAACGTTTATAACTGTAAATAGTCTAATAAATCCTTGAAAATGGCGACAGGACACCATATTAGGAGAAAAATCAATATGAAACACTTTATTTTACTTGCTTGGACTTTTTAATGAGCGTAATGCTTACGCAAAACTTCATTGACAAGATTTATGCCGGATAGCTGGTAATGGAATTGACATCATAAACATACAGAATACAAGGAACAATTATACAGTTCCGTTTCACACGCTCTAAGATTTTATTTTTTAGAAGAAAAGACAAGAGATCTAATTGCGTTGCATATGTATTAATGTTGATCATTACATGGTAAAGATCAATATTGTTTTATTTTTTATGACGAAGCACATTAACACTTGATCAGGAGGGAGACAAATTTGACAAAGGGCAGATAAATATTTATACAAAGGGCAGATAAATATTTATACAAAGGGCAGATAAAGATTTATACAAAGGGCAGATAAAGATTTATTTCATGTTTTATTATAGAAAAAAAGAAACCACTGTCATTTTTGCGATAAAAATAGTTAATTAAGATTTTGTATTATATGGTGATTGCCATCTTTTTTACAACATGCATATACTATGGTTACTGTCCAATAGGCTGTATGCATTTATTATGGTTACCATTTACGACGGGTGCATATAATGGATCAGGAACTGCTTACCATTCCAGAGCACATAACTTCACCCTGTTTTTCAGTGAGTTCGTCTTGCTCAATATTCAGTTTTCTAGATTATGTTTTGTTGACCATTGCTTGTGTGTCCCTTTTCGTTTTACTATTGTAATAAATGTGCTATAATTACGACCTCTGATCATCCGTTTGGTATTTTCATTTCCCCCCTTCAAATGCTAGGATAAGATGAGATCCACTTCTTTGCCGAAACCCCCTCTCATTCCTATCCAGATTGGTTCATTTTGCTGTATAGTTTTCAAGAAGAAGATTAAAATGCAAAAGAAAAAAAATATAACATAAACCAAAGACTGATGGCTGATGAACACTAATTGCTGGATAAAGCTCAAATGGTCTTTTCCTTGATGAACACAATATCATATGTAAATGACTTTTCAAGAAACTATAAAATATTCTAATCAAAGATGGAAATCAAATCTGTCGCATGAATCTTATTTTTCAGTAACCCTCATTAACTGGAACATTAGACAAACACGGTATTAATCAATATATGGATATTATAATTAAAGTATTTATGTCTGATTTCTTATGATTATACGAGCTGTAATTTGAAGACTTTTAGGTTCTGATGACGAATTTACATATCTAATTGAGGCAGAATATTGCAGATTGATATATTTCCTTTGTAATATTTTTAAATACATAAATAGTCATATTTGTTCTTTTTTATTCTCAAAGAAAATAATAAATTAGTGGAATGCGATCTCGTAACATGTTTCAGACATTTATTTATAATTTATACTGCAATCAGTGGCAAATATAACCCTTGCTTTATGTATAAAATCTACTGGTACCCTGCATCTTGTGAAGAACGAAGCGTAATAGACACTGGTTCAAATTTCCTAGAAATAAAAGAAAAGATAATCTGACCCTGCATTTTTCAAAGACAAATATTTTGTATAATAGTGGTTAAGTTGAAGTCATCACTGTGATAGTATTGTAGTCGTAACCATGACCTGATTAACCATTACAAAATGACAGTCACAAATAACCATTACAAAATGACAGTCACAAATAACCATTACAAAATGACAGTCACAAATAACCATTACAAAATGACAGTCACAAATAACCGTTACAAAATGACAGTCACAAATAACCATTACAAAATGACAGTCACAAATAACCATTACAAAATGACAGTCACAAATAACCGTTACAAAATGACAGTCACAAATAACCGTTACAAAATGACAGTCACAAATAACCGTTACAAAATGACAGTCACAAATAACCACATATATGTCCCGTTTGTAACAAGAGTAACACAACGAGTGCCAAATGTAGAGCAGGAACTGCTTACCCTTCCGGAGCACATGAGTTCACACCGGTTTTTGCTGAGTTCGTATTGCTCGATCTTTAGTTTTCTGTGTAGTGTTTTGTAGATCATTGTTTGTCCTTTTTCTTTTGGTCATTATTTGTCTGTCCGTTTGGATCTATGGCTTCTAATTACCCATTTGGTATCTTCAAACTTTTCTCAAGCAAACAAAACAAATTAGCCATTTTCCATGCCAACAAAATATATATCTGTTCGTTGGTTCAAGATATTCCGGTGATAACTTTACAAACGGTGCCTGGTTTTTTGTTGGTATAAGTGGTGGTAATGCTTTGTTTTAGTTTCTATATATCATTATTTGTTGTTTCTTTTGTTTGTTTGTTTGTTTTGTTTTTTTTTGCAATTTTCAGTGTTTTTTCTGCTTCTCTTGTTATTGGATTACGACTTGAATACTGTGTGTATGATAAAAAAACAATTAAAACAAAAAATAAAATTATGTATCAGATATGATATTTTGTGAAAAATCTTTGACAAGAAAAAACACAGATGAAGTTTCACTTTGAGATCGACGACACATATTCAAGTTTGACATGGTAAAAGTCTCTCGGTGAGACGAAACATTTGTCATTTAACTATTTGTTACTATTTAGCAAATACATATTTGGTGTTGTTAAAACTGTTAAGATGTTTAGATGCCTATTTTTGTGCAGTATCGTCATGTCCATTTACAATTCAACATTCTGTAAGATTGATGTGTAGACTAGTTTATCATGACTTATTTACGTTATTTGTACATAGTTGTATCCAATACATATAGAGTTGTGTTTTTGTTTTGTTTCTCTCCGTCTTTTTTTTGTAATTTGTTTATTTTTCCAAGAACAGATTTATACATACATGATTCTATAAACACAATGTTTCAATGTACAAAAGTTACAATGTAAAAACAAATTGATCTTCATACATAATGTTTTCTCCGTCTTTTGGACCTTATGTTGCCAGTTTTTTCTGTATTGTCCTTTTTTGATTGCCCCTTCGGTATTCTCTAACATTTATATTCTAGATGATGTATATATATAATACATATCATTAATAAGATATTAAATGGTGTGGAACCCCAATGCAACCTTGTCTTACATAAGTACAATGATGCTCATTAGGATGTTTGATTCGTAATAAATATCTATTTTGATATTATTAATGTATGTATAATTTTATGACAGCTGTTTTTCATAGTTTTTAATACAAGTTACTGTGTATAAACAGCTTGCAAAAACAACTTGCATAACTTGATAGACACAGAGACATTAAAATATGTAGCCATGATCAGTTGCTTATCTTGTTGTTGTTTACTTGTAAGATTGAAATGAGTTTAATCCATTATAAAAATGTTTTCGAGTTGGAAAATGATCTCACAATTGCTATTGATTATTTTTTTTTCAAGACAATTCTTCTTTTTGTTTGTCTATTGTTATTTTTCAATGAAACATAATGTAAAAATATAAACAAAAATATATCTGAATATTTTCTGCTTTATTAAAAAAAAATAATAACATAAAACAATAATACAAACAATTTGCGATACATCTTGAGAAAAGGGAGATAACTCTTACTCAATATAGTACACATTATCAATAAAATAATGCCTCCCACAAGGTACATTCACAAGCAATGTTTATTTAAAGTCGTCATACACTGTCAAATGACGTTCTGTATAGCACTTCTGTATAGCACCTCGTAGTGCATCAAGGTTGTGTAGTGCTTACAGGAGCAAAAGCATGTCTGTCTTTTTCACACCAATCACTACTTTGATTAAAGACATTAGGAGACCTGGCAAACTCATCATGGAAATGGAATAATCACAGTGCCAATTGGAATGACAATGGTTACAACATTTGTTTGTCATTATCAAGAACTTGCTATGGAATAAAATTGTTCTCCCTCGTCATCTGACTGAATTGAATTGCATCGTGCAATTGACCAACGGTCATTAGCATCATGAAATACATCATCTGGACTACCTTTAGGCTTACGACCGCCCACTCGGCGGTGGTGGACGGACCCAGAGTCTACTTGATCACCTTCATCTTCTTCTCGTGGTGACGAAAGCCCACCAAGGCCACTCAATGTTTTATTTGTTCTCTTTTTCTTTGCAGACACTGCCATTTTTCGTTCTAGAATCACTGATTTTTTACTTATGATAGGAGCATCACTAACTGTTTTTGTAATTTTCTTGTGTCCATTTTCCTTTTCTTCGTCTTCCTCATCAATTGTTACACTTGTACGATTGTCGTGACAGCTCGAAAGTCTTGTTAGATATTTGCTTAACCTCTGTCTGTTTTTCTGGCTGACACGACGCAGCCTCCCCACATCACTCAGTTTTATTGGCATTTTTGGAGGTGTTGTACGTTTCTTAGCTATTGTTTCTACCATGGCTTTCTTAATTGCTTCAATGTTCGACAATGTGTTAAATTCCGTTAATTCAGACAGTCTTTCAAATGCCTGGTGTGAATATTTGAAATTGAAAGTAGAGTAAGGAGTGGATGGATCGTCAAATATGTCAAAATTGGCAAAATCCTTCTCATCTTCAGATCTTGGAACACCTAAAATGTCAAGCGATACAAAAATTGAATGACATTGATAACAGACAATTTTCTATTTGACAAAGCGCATAAATTCTCAGGAATAACAAATACAAAAATATCAAAACAGAAATCCTTTTATTTTTGTCTAACCGATTGTCTTATGTCAATTTGATTTCTAAAAATGTCTATGAAAACACTATAATATTGTAGCACGACGGGTACTACTAGTATAGCAGGAACATTTTATGCTTCCGAAGCGCAATAGGTAACACTGGTGTTAGTGAATTCCATGTTGCTGAATCTTTAGATTTCTATGCAACCATTGTTTGTCATTTCGTCTTTGTTTCTTTTGATCATTGCACTCTATGTCCTTTGTCTATGATTTACGGCTTTTAATTACCTCTTAGGGGTTTTTGTTTTGCATTTTATTTGGACATTTTGCAACAACAATGGGGTTACTTATATGCACATTGAATTAATAGGTAAGTTTGCAGTTGTTTGTTCTATATACAAGTGTGTATTAAATGAATACATACCAGGTTTTTGGAAGTCTCTGAAGTCAATGTTCACCAGTACAAAATGTAAGACAATTGGACAATGCGGATCGGTTGGATGTTTAAATATATACAATTCCTTCATTCCTTCTCGGTCAAACACAGTGACATCAATGGGTGGAAATGATAATTTATTCAGTCTAGCCCATTTCTCTGCCAGAAGAATCTCCTATTAAAATATAAATTATTTGGTGTTAACTTTAAAAAAAAAAAGACTGAGCACATAATCAATAAGAGTAGAACAAATAATAAATAGATAGTCTCTGATGTTCATTCACACCCATTTATATTCTTGCTAATAAAGAATGAAAAAAAATATATAACACTCAGTCGAAACAGTCTTAAAATGCTAGCGACAAATCATAGAAACAAAGTAAAACAAGTAAGATTTTATAACAGAAGAAAATATCTTGCAACATTGTGAGGTTATCTCCCTTACATCACAAGTTCGTGAATATTTATTATGTTACCTTAAATGCTGGTGTTGAATCGCCCGGCCGGGCGCTGAAATCAAATGACAGGATAATGTCTACTGCTCTCTGTGGTCGCAATACCAATGGGTATGGAGAATTAAACGTCAAACCAGCGTCTACCATGTACAGATGTTTTACATTGGTGGGGTGCAATTCATGAATGCCATCAAAGTCATCTAAAAAAGAGAAAATGATGTAAAGATCTTGTTGTTTTAAATTGAATTGTGTCTGTTTTCATTATAATTTCGTAATGGTATACACGATGATGACGGATGGACAAACAGACGACAGATTCTAAGAAATATCAAAAGCTGGCATGCCGTTTGGTCAACATCACTTAAATGTAATGTCAACATAAACCAAGTAACTCGAGTTAAGTATTACAAGACACAAGAGTAACATTTATATAAATCACTGAAGCCCAGACATGGATTTTCAACGCCATATGACGTGGTCTTTTAATGTTCCATTGTTCCAAGTGAGAGGTGTTTGTTTGTTTTCCTGATATAGGAGGAATTGTTGACCATCATTGTTTATATTTTCTTTTCATAAGGACACATTTGAAAGTGCAACAATTCCTTACAAATTGATGCATACATATAAAACCAGCAGAATATTTGTGATCTTTTAAAAAATATTTCATGATAGTACAATAAAAATAAAACTAGTAGCAATTTTAAATATGTCGCCACACTAAGTGAAACATAAAACAGTACATACCACTCTGTCTGTTAGCTTCGTCAGGTGTAAATGGTGACAGTGGGAATGTTTTCTGTAGTGATAATCCTCTCATAAAGTTGTGTATTACACCAGCTCTACCAGCTCTTGTATTTAAGACCTCAAACCGTTTACTGTAATGCAACAAAGTTATAATATATTTTAAGACTGTCCAATATTTCTAGTATATCAGACACGATTTTCAAATGTTTTAAGCAGTTGTATATATAACTAAATTTTGCATGGTGCACTAAAGTATTATTATGTTTGATGTTCATCGTAAAATGACATATATCTTTAACACATACAAAATAAGCGATATATATTAAAAAAACATATTTTGAGGTTATCATTTGCATAAAATAAATTTAATAAAATTCATCTTTATATTGAATTTGTGTAATATAGAATATAAAACAATTTACATGATCCACAGCACCAATTCAATGTACAACATATTTTCATTAAATTTAAGTTTGAATTATTACAAAATCTACTTACTTGTCTAACATACTGCTTAGAAAACCCTGCCAATATCCTTTCTGTTTTGTCCTACGTCTGGTTTGTTGTCGTTTGGGTGCATGTCCATTTTCGTTAGATCCGTTTGTATCAGGTACATCAAACGTAAACTGCCGAGAACTCCTGGGTTTTGTCTCTATTTCCGTTTCATCGTCGTCGTTGTCGTCGCTGCTATCACTACTTTCATCTTCCTGATTTTTCTCAATTTGTTTTACTGTAACAAATAGAAAAACAAATAATGTAAGGAACGTTGGGAGACACCAAAGCCGTAAATTGATGAATAAATAACACAATGATGAATAAATAACACAAAAGACAAGACAAACAATGATCTTCAAGAATCTATACTGAAACCAACGATTGAGCAACACGAACCTAACTAAAAACCGGAAGTGAACTTAGTTGCACACCAAGGGTAAGCATTTCCGCCTCCACCAATGAAATCCGCCTCCACTAGTGAAATCAGTGGTGTAACTCTAGTAACAAATTTGGTGATAGGTCATGAAAAAGTGAACGAGGACTTGTACCCCATAAACAATTGGTACGTGGTATATTTTGAAATTAATTTTAGTTGTTTAGGATAACACCATCAAGATTATTTGCCTGGACTTGATTTTTTAAATGAAGGATAGTGATTTTCCAGCATGCTTTTGGATGATTCCATGCTCCACACTGCTTATTGATATACATTGCAATGGCCAACAATACAGTTGGGATTCGTACAGTTTCTATTGTTTCCTGACGTATTCTAATTTTCACAATATTAAAACCCATGTCAACATACCCATTTCTTGTCTTATCATTTCAACAGGGTCGAGCTTTTTGTTGTCATCTAGCAGTCGTTTGAACAATATACAGAACGCACTTCCCCATATTCCTGAAACAATAAAAACGTTTAACATATGAATATGAAACAATCAAAATCGTTCAAAAAGCTATAAATGAAGTACACAGTACCATCCAACTACACGCTAGTTTTAGGGTATTTATTATTGTCATTATTGGAGATCCTACAGCGACTGTGAAATGTTAATTTAAAGAATATTTATTTAGAAAATAATCAGAAAATACAGTACATCAAACATAGTATTTGTGAAATGTTGAACAGCAATAAAATCCCTGTTCCTTTAAGTACATTTTTAGACAGTCTCTCATGTTCATCAATATACTTTCCAACTAAATGCTTCTTTTAGATTACACAACCTTCAACATTAGCACTATAGTTGAAATGTCATTTTATATGAAAATGTAAATGTATTGACTGTTATGATATACATACTAATACATGTAGTATACATACCTTGTAAGAAATGTAGTGGTTGTTCTTCATATTCTGTACATAATTTTCCCATGAAAAATTTACTGCCAAACAATTCCGTTTTCATAAATGTTCCATATTTTGGCATTCCGATTTCAAAAGGTGTAAATTCCACCCATTCTGAAAAAAAAAAAATAAGAATATACATATTTAAAAAACCATTAGTTTTATCGTGGATTTACCAATATACATGTATATAAGAATGTCTGTATGGCAATGTTTGGGTGAGATAATTTAATGATTACACACACAAATGTAACGTCTTCCATGTTTTGTTTTGAAATAAGCAATACTCAAACATATATTTGGCTCTGAATCCCTGCTTAATCACAAATATACATGTATGTCCATACATAGACTGTGACACCAAAACAATAATATCAAATAATGTATAGACAAAAAACATATTACAAAATTCAAATACAAAGTTATAAAGATATGAAGGAAACAAAACTAACCATGAAAACTCCTGGCAGACCTATCAGTTTTGACATTAACACAAGTCATGAGTGGTAATGGTGCAGCTCCGCCGGCTATCTTGTCCTGTAGGTCTGTTAACTTTATATGTAATCTCTATATAAAAAAGAAAAAACATTATTGAATGGTCTCCCCTCTTATATTTGGATACTTGATATACATGAACATATTTATACAATCTCAGCACTAAAAGCGTTGTTTCTTTACTTTAATTTACATCTACCTGTAATTTGGAATAGTCTCCAATGTTAATTTACATCCATATTCTTTGTGACTAATTCTATGGGGATTGCCAAAAACTTGCTATATAATTTTTCTATTTACATTACACAATATTAGCATAGATTGTATTTGAAATACAATAATATTTTTCTGACTAAATTTTTAACACAACTTTAAAAGAATGTATAGAACATTCAAAATACTAATCTGAAGCACCTTAAGGTTATGAAAACAAACGGCTCCTACAACATCTTTTTTCAATTACTTTAATAGCAGGACCTACCCGGAAGACTCGTCGACGTTTCAATTCAGCTATCTTCGGATAGTTCTTTCACTTTGAAATGTCTTTTGTGTTGGGTATACTGTTTTTCATTGGTTGGTGTAATAAGTCCTTGCAGATAATTAAGATTTTTGGGTGTGGAATAAATTAAACTTACATCTTTCAACAGCGTTTCTCCCACTAAATGTCCAAATATGTCTGTAAAACTGATAGGTTGACCATTCTGACGTTTCAAAAGAATTCTGTCAATATATCGTTTAATACTCATAGGCCCCAGAAGCCACATAAGACTAGAATCTATGTTGTTTTTTAATTCCTCTTGCATATCACCAGGATTCATGTTTGGCCAGTCTTTGTGTGAATACAAGGTTGAAACATACCTGCAGAAATAAAAATACATGTACGAAAAAATAGATAGTTATTGACATCATTATCCAAGGACAAGAAAGGTACATTAACAAAAATATGATGGAACACAATAAACCACACTGTCGGAACAGTTCCAAAGTCCAATAACAAAATCATGGAAAGAGGCAAAATTGACACCCCTAACACACATATACATGACCTCTTGCTTGGTACAGACACTTCATTAAAAAGTGACAGGGGTTAACTAATTTTATGATGATAAGCCAGAATCGGACTGACAACGGAATGAACACTATAGAAAAACAATATATGTATTGATGAATGATTTTGTGTATTTAATATTGATTAATAAATTTGTGTGCTATTTTCATTTCTTTTGGAGTTTTCATGGTAGACCAATCCAAACGGAACAATATTAAAAAATGGACCAAGTTTGACTCTATTGAACACGAACTTGCATATGCATATGTCTATAAAGTCAGGTTTAAAGTCATAAAACACCTTATAATATTGTGTTACTGTTTTATGAGAACCGTATTAGAGTCATTGAATTTATTCGACTTTAACATGTTTACCATTAAGAGAAAAACAAACACATCATGTGATTTTACAGTTACTTGTCCACAAATGATGCATGTCTTATCAAATAGACACCTGCCAGATTTAGTTTCTTTTAAATTTTATTTTAGTTATCGCCAGTAGAACAGAATATGACAACTAGTCCTAAATATATACAACAACAAAAAATTTTAACAGCAGCAATCAAATTGAAGTGACTTATCTCATTTCGTTCCAAATATTGCATCTTAGATGAAATAAGGGTAATAACAAAATTACCGAACTCCGAACAATCTTCCAAAGGGAAAGTTAAAACTCATAGTTAAATCACCCCATGACAAACCCAGATCAAATCTGAAGAAATTGTCGAGTAAAGGATACAAAAATTAACAACAGTACCATAAAGATAGCTAAATGTACATAATACTAGTGTGCTTCGTCTGTTTTCTTTTATCTAAATGGCTAAATGTCTATATCAAAGAGTATTAAAATCGTTAAATATATTATGAGCTTTAGAGAAAGCACATGCGAGTTAATTTTATGAGATAATTCGAAACATGTTAGTTATGGATTTCAGTTCCTTCTCCATATTGCAACTGGTTTAAAACAAAAAATTGGCTTCTGTAAGAGAAATTTCCAATTTTTGACTTAAAAGGTACCGTGTTTAGTCATAGTTGTAAACTTAAAAACATTTCATAAACATACCATGAGGAACCAGACAGTCCTCCCATAAATGTAACACAATCCAATATTTTAGAGTCTGCCAGGGCCTTGACAACACCACTCATTCCAACCATAGCCCTAAATCCTCCACCAGAGCCGATCACAGCAATCCTTGGTGTCTATTAAAAAAGATAAAATTATTAGTCTTTGCTTACAATTTCAACCTCCCAATTTCATCTTTGGTCCTTTGTCCAAAATTTAAACTAACTATTATACAATATTTCGTAAGTCGATATTTTCCCAAACGTTTTTCCATATAAACCGTATTTAATATTCTCAATTCCATAGCCATCATATGACCATATATTTAAACTTCACGTTTCCCAAGTTTAAATTTCAGAATTCCTCAATCTAAATTTCAGATGTTCCCAACATTTGACCATTCATCTAAAATTAACATTTTCTTACGCTAATTTTCACATTTCTTAGCATTTTACCAAATATCAAAACTCCAAATTTTCTCAACCACTATTACCTCCGCTGGTGTTTCGGGTGCTTTATCACCAAGTAAATCTTTCATTGCACCCATAGCCTTCACAGTTCGTTGTTCAATAAATTCCTTTTCTTCATCACAGAGACACAGACTATATCGTAGTGTAGGGTTTTCACTAAAAGTACAATAACAAATTACTGCATTAACAATTCAAACAAAATGGATGAATTGAAACAGTTGATTATTTCACAGCATTGAACCCAAACTTTGAATAAAGGTATTTACTTCCAGAGCTTTTATTTTTATCATTATACATGATAGTGAAATCTTGTTGTCTATAACTCGAACACGCTTATTACCTTTAATAAGCCGAATAACACAGATAATTAATTCGCATTATAGTTGCTGGGATGCAATTATTCTAGAAACCTCGAACATTTGACCAATTTGAACTAAAATCGGCGGTCACTTCTGCTGTGATAGCCGAATGATATTATGTTCTGTGTATTCTTAGTACACAATAAACAATCGGTAACTAAAGAATATTTTATTTATTTTCATTTATTCAGAGGAAGTTATTATAATCATCTGGTAAAATTTGCCAAGAATAGAAATACAAAACTACATAGAAATTGAAGAAAATTATTTCACATTATGATACTTACTCAAAATGTGTCTCAAATACCAAATCAACTTCCGATTTCTGAAACAAAATAAAAAAAAGAAAGGAATGTTAATACTTTCATGCAAACTTGTTTTGACATGTATTTGCAATGAGCAAACTTATTTGAAATGTTACCATTTCGCGAGCAAATATAGATGTCATTTGGATAACTCTCAGAGAAAAAGATGAATTCCTTTTCCATGTGCATCATGGTCACCACACAGAGATAGGGATATCAAAATTATATCCAGTTTAAACTTTTTTTTCTGATATACTCCCTTTTTTTTTTAAATTTTCATAATGAAATAGGTGAACATTGTGATGATATGAGACAATATTAAAAGTCATTTCACAGCATAACAAACGACATACTTTTTTTGTATTTAATGGGAAAATATACAATTCACAAATATTTGACGATTATCTGTAAGTTTTAAATGAAGTTCATATTTAATCGTACTTCAGATTTGTTATGAAATTAGAATTCTTGAGATTTACTGACAAGGAGAAGTGAATCAAAGACAAAAGTATCATTCAAGCAACATTAGCATAAACAAAATGGCGTCCGATTTTGGATTCCGCCATCATATCTTACGTAATGACGAGCATTCACCCCTGAATGAGATCAAAATTATGAAAAAACAACAACAATGGATGGTAGCTAGAATTGTATAATAGAAGTTTTCAATATACAAGAGGTAATAAGTCATTTGTTTTCTGTAAAAGTACTTTTCAAAAGATATAAATCTTAGCAAAATAATACAGACTAAAAAATACAACCCCAACAACGATCACACCATAAATATATATATATATATGCATACTTAAAACAATGTGTATATGTATGTGTTAACTTAGGTATGATTTCTAGTAAACATATCCTGTTTATATCCGGAACGTATATTTTAATGACCCTTGAACTTTAGAATTTTCGAATTTATTACGATTTCTTACCTCATTGAAGGTAAACGTCTTGTTAACTTTAGTTTTGAGAGGGATTTCTTTGAGGTTAAAGAAGACATCTCCTATCACTTGGTCGAGATTTCCATAGTTTGCTTCCATTAATGTTATTTCTGAAATAAAATCACAATATATGTCTTATTTACGTTATTTGTATTTGTTTCCGCATGGTGGTGTCCATCACATTCTACGTTGCGTTTTTGCTTTGTTTTTCCAGTCTTGTGTACCCCCCTATGTTGCCAGTTTCTATAGATTGCGCGTGTTGATTGACCCGTCGTTATTCTCTAATGTTTATTTGTCCTGTGTCTTGTGTACCCCCCTATGTTGCCAGTTTCTATGGATTGCCCGTGTTGATTGACCCTTCGTTATTCTCTAATGTTTATTTACCTAGGCATTATCTTTAATACTGCAACTGGAAAATGATTGTTGATTTGAATGGAAATCATTTTTGATATATAAAAATGAACATGCAAACAGGATAGTAGACCAAAAGCTTAAAGAACCAGTTAGGACATATCCATTACATTGTCAGTTCACTATCGTTTAGACGGTAGGAGAGGATTGTAAGTATATGACCTTCCAATAAAGATACGACCTGATGATATATCTTGGAGGTGTTTGGTGTACTCTGCAATGATTTGTATGAATTGACATATAATGTACTCATTTCCCCTGATGTATAAAATTTGAAGAGTTCAGTACAAAATGTGTACAGTTACTAGTATGTGAACTGACTTATTCATATGTTGAAATCCGGTTTCTTGTTGTTTGTCATTGTATATATACCTACACGTATATTTATGTTTGTGGTTTAGCCGAGTTTTGTTGAACTATGGAGTATAAACTAGATTCCCATCTATGGGTTATAAATCTGTGGGTAACTGTTGATTGACGACGCCAAGTTAGCTTACGATCTACGTATTATGACGGAGTCGCGTTATTTGTCGTTTAAATAGTGAGTGAGCGATTGTTGCCAAATGAGCAATTTTTCAGCTATATCACAGCAAGAACAAGATACAGTCAATGAAATAAGGATGTCCACTTTTTACTAGATCAACACGTTTAGTTTTATTGTACTAGTGCTAGCCCACTGAAACAACGCCACCGATGCTGTTTGTTGTTGATATATATGTTATATATCAGTGTTATCCTTTGTGGTCACTTTATATTATACTTTATTGCCATGGTAACCAAGAAATCTCAACAGACTGCCATTATTAAAATTAAACTTACGTAAAACATTGTTTTCTCTTTCGTCTATTAAAAACGTAAATTCTTCATTCCACACTGGGTTCACTTCGTTATCCTTGGTTTCTGTACGACGCCGACCTTCTGGTGATGTCTTTAAACGTAACAGTATATAGGGATCTGGTGTGTCCACTGGAATATTAAGAAGACATTATACACCTTAAATCAGGACATCGGTAGAAACTAATGTTATAAGTCAATTATATATTAAAGATATTTGTAATTGATTGATTGATTGATTGTAGGTTGCTTAACGTCCACCGGCAAATATATCATAAATAATTTGCACGAGAAAAAGTTCAACAAATTATAAAACTATACAGAAATGAGGATAACAGGCACAACGATCTGTACTACAAATAGAAAGGTATGATAACAGACACAACGATCTGTACTACAACTAGAAAGGTATGATAACAGGCACAACGATCTGTACTACAACTAGAAAGGTATGATAACAGGCACAACGATCTGTACTACCACTAGAAAGGTATGA
>MJUT01000634.1:109775-146129 GCA_002080005.1 Gigantidas platifrons
AACAGGCACAACGATCTGTACTACAACTAGAAAGGTATGATAACAGGCACAACGATCTGTACTACAACTAGAAAGGTATGACAAATTAGGTAGGGACGACCTAAATTACCTTTTGCGAATACTATATTTCGTGACGATCAGTTTTATCGGTGAAAAAAGAACAGTGGTTCCTAAAGAACTTTCACTAATAGTATGTTTACTAAATATATCATGTAAGGTTGCATCTCATCAATAGAAGGAATCAAATTAAGTGCGCACGACACGTTTCTGGAATAACCTTCACTAGGTACACTCAAAATCGAAAGATTGGAAAGCCAAATAATGTAAAACTTTTTTGGAAGCAATTAAACCAAAGGGTTTAAATAGTTTTAATAGTAATTACATTATTTAAGAATTTTAAATTTCAATAACAAATATATCTTATAAACCATGGAACACTGATAGCCATTTATTGCATAGATATAATCCAAACTACAATAAACATATGTTGCATTGGGTACATAATTATTATATATATATCATAAAGTATTCTTCATATAGTTGACATAACGTTTGAAATACTTGTCCTCTATTTATTTAAGAATTCAGGTCAGTCATATCAATGACTATTATATAAAATGAGCTTATTGTTCATATTTTACCAAACAAGGTTTATATGAGTTGTGTAATCTGGATATTCTATATAAACGTTAGAGAATACCGAAGGGGCAATCCGAAATGTACAATCTAGAGAAACTGGCAACATAGTATACACAACACAATATGTGTTGGACACTAACACACGCAAACAAATACAATAATAATATCATTATTGTATGGTATATAATATTTCAGGAAAGTGAACTCGTTAATATAATATGGCATCCATATCTATTTTTTTTCAACTAGCTCGCAGTGGTAACGTGCACATTTAACGAACATAATGGCAGATATAAAAGACCTTCGCGTTATTGCACAGTGAATATCTTTTTTTTTGTTACGGAGAAAAGCAAGTAGTTTAAGTACATGAAATATGATATCTACTTACAAACACTAAGTCTGCAAACGAGAACTTCCCGTCACACTGTATATTTATGTAAAGATTATTTAACCGTTTAAACTGCACAAAACAAGGACGTTCTACTTTATTTTAATTTTTTACAAAATAAAAAAGCATGTCCAAGTTCAATTATTTTGATAGACAAATAAGGAATACATCCATCAGTACAACTGAACTTCGTTAAACTATGGCTACGAAACAGATATAAACAAATCATAATAATAAAAAACATTCACAAGAAATATTTTGTTGATCCAGTGGCTTCAATTTACAGATTATTTCATATGTAAACTAATCAGAAGCTATGGCAGCCATATTGGATTGTAAATATAAGATGACCATCAATATGTCACTACTCCAAAATCTCGGTTCAAGTAAGACAGTATATATTCATATTTCACACAATCTATAATGTTTGGTAGCCTCATTGGACATCAAACTGGAACGAGTAAGTTCTTGAATGAACCATCCATGTATCATTCAAGACAAACGTTCAGTTGAAATGTACTAATGGCTACCACCGAGAGAACAAGTGAATGTAAAGTGTTATTGACATGCAGAATACTTATGACAGATTTCAAGTGATGACAGACGTTTGTCGGAGAGATGGACCTTATGTACGTCCTCATTTCATTAATAAAGGACGACCTCACTTCATTAATGATGGACGACCTCATTTCTTTAATAAAGGACAACCTCATTTCATTAATAAAGGAAAACTTCCTTTCATTGATATACTAACCATAATCCATCCATCCCTTTGTTATGTTTTTTCCTCTGACGACTTTGACAGTTAGAATCAAACATGGCCGATGTTCCACCTACAATTATAAAAAAAAAGTTTGGTCATAGAAACGTAGGTATCTAATTTAGTACACAACACGTTTCTTGAATAACCTACATCAGGTACGTTACTGTAATAACCTACATCAGGTACGTTACTGTAATAACCTACATCAGGTACGTTACTGTAATAACCTACATCAGGTACGTTACTGTAATAACCTACATCAGGTACGTTACTGTAATAACCTACATCAGGTATGTTACTGTAATAACCTACATCAGGTACGCTCAAAATCTAAAGATTGGAAAGCCAAATAACTTCAAGATTTTGAAAGAATAAAACCATTTTTGTTCGTTTGTGTGTTGTATTCAGTCGGTTATATAGATAGATATATACAGATAAATTTAGATTGATGTACATACGATAAAGTCTACATATAAATATTTTATCTGATAGTCAATCTTTTAAAAATACCATCAAAGGCAATCTTTTAGCATAACAAACATACTTCTTTATCCAACAATTTACGTCATTTAACAGATGAATAATTGGCTCGAAATCAGGAATATTTAAATACCAAATGTAGCTTACTTTCAATTTAGGTGTAATATGATAATTATGTCAAAAGTACTTATGAAAATAATATTTAATTCAAAGACAGTTTTATTTAAGGATGATATATCTGTCGTGGGTAATGCAAATATTGTACAAAAGATGTAAAAAAATGGCATTACATTGACAAAAGAGAGAATGAACTAGATAACAGACAAGCATAGAAGAGAAAACAACTCAGATCTAAAGATGCAAACTTTGCATATGGAATAGTTCTTGGTCCATATTCCTCATCTGAAGCAATAAATGAATTACCATAAGCTTAAACGACACAAAAAGTTTATACACATGTGTAAAGACCAATATGTAAGTAATGGTTTTAATAGGAACATTAATCTATATATATATATACAAATGTATATATATATATGTATGTGATAACATGCACTTCAAATTAAAGACTTTCTTCAAATCACCTGTAATATATGCACGGAGGGTGCACCAGGACGTAGGATTTCTCAGCCCGACATCTAACATCATTCCCTTTACGATACTCTTTACTTGTAATGTGTTCCATGTTTTTATTGGAGTTCGTGTTCTTCATTAGACAAAATTGCAGGTGTTAAGCTATCCGATACTATTTCCACGTAAATATTATGTCTGCTTCGTGCTCACTTATTTATTTTGTAGGGGGCTCACGATTTGCGTGTCATATGATATTCGTGTCGCTTAGCAGTAACACGACATGCGGTGTCTCTAGTGGAACAGGAACTGCTTACTCTTCCGGAGCACACCAGTTCACCCCCGGTTTTTAGTAGGGCTCATGCTGCTTAATCTTTAGTTTTTTATGTAGTTTTTAGTTAATCATTGTTTGTCCTTTTGTCTTTCATCTTTTGGTCATTGTATTATCTGTCCTCCGATTTACGTCTTCTGATGACCTCTTTGGCATCTTAGATTTACGTCTTCTGATGACCTCTTTGGCATCTTAGATTTACATCTTCTGATGACCTCTTTGGCATCTTAGATTTACGTCTTCTGATGACCTCTTTGGCATCTTCAAGCTTTCTTACATATTACAAATAAAACATGAAATGTGATCGCGCACCAAATAACCTGTAATCTCCTTTAAATAACGATGTATCCATAATGTTAAAAAAAAAGCGGCCAAATTCTTACACACTTCAACAAGATTACAGGTAAAATTAATGTTACTCTTGATGTCAAGGAACATTGTCAATGGTTATCAAATGGAGTCCAATTTCGGGGTTTGACATCGTACGTTATGACCTCTGTCAAATGTTGTATTTAAACCAACTTGTTAATAATAATAATAACTTTATTCTCTAAACCAATGTTACAAAGGTTACAGAGTGAGAGTGTTCAAATCAATACAAAGTAAATACATATCATTACATCAATTATCAAGATTATGGGTGTACATTGAATACAAATTATGAAAAGAATGTTTAAATGTTAAATACAAATGATACAAATACTAACAAAGGTGTGATGGATTTTTTCAAGGAGAACTCATTTTCTTATTTACTATATCAATAAGCTTACATAATTTGCGAATAGTTTCAGGTTTCTTTTTGTTAAATAATCGAGCCTTTTTCATTAAATAATTGTTAGAAAAATTCATGACGTCCGAATTCGTCAACATAATGACGTCAATAAAACGATTTCATGGGTGACGCCCATGATGAGGAGATAACAGAAGTTTATGCCATTTTATAATTACCAGTTTCGTTTAGTCAGTGACCAAATAAATCATTGTACTGTATTACGAGTTTTGTTAAATTATCTAGTTTTAAAGCTCTTACTAAAGCATGGTTTAGCAATCTCGATGGGATAAATTTAATAACCAATTAGTAGACCTTACACTGTTAGGAGATAAATCTGTACTTAAAATGTACAACAACAACTAAAAGGGGTTATGGTCAACAAAGTTATCGATCAAACATCCACAAGACGATCGAAATGCGAGAGAAAAAATAATTACTTATGAAAATGAAGAAAAAAAATTGAATGCATGTTACATTTCATATACTTATAATATTCCAGACATGAATAGTTTTCAATTAGCCACATCCGACTTAACATACTTCAAAGGTCAATATACAGAATTTTATCTACTACACAGTGAGTGTAGGCAAAATGAAGTCAAGTGATATGTAGAGTCTTCATGATACACAAGCTAAACATTCGTTAAGCAATATATATCTTCTGTCCACGAAGGCGCTCAACAAATTCTCATTCCAAAATTATCTCATTAGTTTAAAAACATCGTCGGTAACCCACGGTTGATTCCGATACGTTCCTCTCTCTCCATCATCCGTGGGTCAAATCGCTTGTAAACATTCGTTACTCATGAATATTCAAAGTTTCGAATTAACCAATCAAAATCACGTTGATGAAAGTGAAACTCTTTGGCATCGGAGTTAAAAAATCGTTCTGCCAGTAATGGATGCACCCATGAAAATGTGTGGATGAAGTGTAGTGCAGTATAGAAAGTCCCTCAATTCTTTCACTCCAAATTTTTGCAACAGGTCCGACATTTTTAACTTTTAACCAAACTCATTATGAAAGGAACGATTTGATTGATTGAATCGCATTAGAAGTTTATAATGCGAAAATTTATGAATTATTCATGAGTACGAATGTTTACAAGCGATTTGACCCACGGGTGATGGAGAGAGAGGAAAGTATCGGAATCAACCGTGGGTTACCGACGATGGTTTAAAAAGGGCCTCGATGATTCTGTAATCTTGTGATAATGCATGGTCTTAATGATAGATAAATTACAGAGTCGTCCATACAAGAATTATTATATCGTGTGTCCACGTAGGCGCTTGACTCAATTCTCTTTATCAGTTTAAGAGGGGCTTCAAAGATACTGTTAACAATCTTAATCAACAAGAGGAGTGATATAGAAGTAGATTCTGAAATAATCTGTAATGTCTCAAATCATCATCCTTAAACTCTGTAATAGTTTCATAACTCTACACTGCAAGCTGACATTTCAATTTTATTGAAGAATTGAAACATCTCATAAAGCAGCGTTAATTCTCGGAAACGTGGTTTAAATAGAGAAAATATATTTAGCTAAAACAGGATGTTGATTGACAACATATTTGTCAAGTGTGTTTGGTGGATTTTTCAACAGACTGTTGTTATTGCAAAAGGAAACAATCTGTACAACTACTTGCATATACTCATATTTTGTACTACCGGTAAAATGATTTTAGCTACTCTATAAATTAGAATAGGAAACACTTAGACCATTATAATATAACAGGGAACTCTAAATTAAAGATTCACCTAATAATGATACACCTTCCTCGTCAGATATTGACAATGAGGGAACTTTCGTACTTTTTTTTCTTTTTTTTTTTTTAAGTTTTATTGCACTTTTATAGTTGTTTTGTATGGGAAAATAACTTTTGTTTAGAAATCTCTACGTTCGTCTTTATAGAGTTTCATTAAAGAAATCACTACTTTGTCTCCCTCTGTGTTGTCTTTTAAAGGTTTCCATGATATCATGTTGAGCTTTATGGTCGTCTTTAGAGGGCATTCCTCACGATAGCAGTACATGTCTCCTCTACGTTTATCTGTAGAAGGAACCCGGTCAAGATAGCAATACTTTGTCTTGTCTCAATCTACGTTCGTCTATGGAGTGCTTTCTTGAAGATAACAATATTTTGTCTAGCTCTACGTTATTCTTTAGGGCGATTTTCTTCTTCTTCAGAAATCAGTACTTTGTCTCCATCTACTTTCGTCGTTACAGACTGAGTCTTCGATCAAGAAAGCAATATTTTGTCTCCCTCTAGGTTAAGAGGGCTTCCGAAATAATGTAGCAGTACTTTGTCTTCAATAACCTTTAGACACGAATGGAACTTTCGGTTCATCGTGTAGTTTCTCCGATTGTTTTTATATATTATTTTGGTAGAAGTAGAAGTGGTCTCTGATTTTGTTATTTATTTCGAAGCAGAGGTTGTTTGTTAATTATATGTTCTAGATAAGTTTCATTTTCGTTCTTCGTGAGAAGATTTGGAGATGCCAAAGAGGTAATCAGGACCCGTCAATCAGGACCCGTCAATCGAAGAAGGAGAGACAACACAATGGTGAAAGACAAAAGAGCGAAACGACAAACAACGATCTACAAAACATTACACATAAAACTAAAGATCGAGTAACACGAACCCTACTGAAAACCGGGGACGAACTCATGTGCACCGGAAGGGTAAACATGTCCCAAATTAGACGATAAAACCTTTCGTGAAGCTGCTCAGATAATTATAAATCAACTAGAGTTCTACGATTTTGATATTTTATTTTGGAATTGTTCCGACAGTCACGTGGGATTATGTTTTGTCATTTTATTCGAAATTATTCTATGATTCACTGGGTGTTTATTTGTCCGAATCTGTAATAAACTGTCAATGAATTTAACCATTCACAACCATCAATTAGACAGAACTTATATAAAACTTTAACCCTATTAGATAAAATTTAAACCTTAAGCATACAGATGGCAAATACAGCGTTGTGTAAGCATGATATTAAAACTATTTAGAATTTATCCGCTACTCATCATAAGATGACACATTTCTTGGTTGATAGTTTAATATTTACTGTGCAATCATTGTATAGTAAACTTTAGTGACAAAGGGTCATCGTCAGATATACTTTGTTTGTTTGTAAGATCTATATTTATTAATAGGGTGTAAGATAGTGATTTAATTTAAATAGCATGGGCAGGGAAACCACAAATATTTGTCACATATTAAAATTATTTAAACTTGAAATTAAAATCAATCGCCTTTAATATTTAATTTAAAAATAGGCGGGGTCAATTCATTTAAAGGGATATTGTCTACCAGCTGCGTAATTTTTTCATACCCAAAATTATTGTCGATTTCCATACTAACCTTCATAAAATGAAGATTAACACCGAGTTATGCTGCAAAAGATACAATTTTTTTTACAAAAAAGACCCAAAACTATCATTATCGGAATTATTGTTCGGATGACAAGATTGTAATTTTATTCATATTACCTTCTTATGTTACTCGTCTTGAGCATGCGCACTGTTTAGAAACAATAAACAACATGTGGTTCTTGGGCAAAATGTAGTTTTGATTACATAAGTCATAAGTCAGAAGTCATCAGAAGTTTATTGGTTCACCAATCAAGGGCCCACAGGGGACATATACAATATGAGCAAATTAAAATATAATTGTTTTACAACATAAACAAAAAACAGCAATACTATTTTCACCACTAGTTTAGAGCCAAGTCCTAGGTGTGTATTGATCCCTGTAACAATTGAGGAGGAGATAAAATGCATCTTAAAATAAAGAATTAGTATGACTACTTGAAGCACCAAGGGTCCATGCCATTAGGATGAACTTATGGGCCACACCAGTTTTGTGACTATACAATGTAGTAACAGTATCAAAAAGCCAACAATAAAAAACAGTGATTACAAAATATATTAAGATTCGTTCATTTCATAGGGTAGCCACCAAACAGGGAGAACCAAGGGACGGTGTCAGTTAACAGACCTGTGACCCAATATAATCACAAGTCTGAAAATCTTGTGATCCCCGCAAGATGGCCAGCACGTGGATTCATCATTCCATAACTCAAATTATCGAGAAAAAAAATAAATAAACAAAGACAAAAATAAGGTAAAGTATTTACATATACACAATTTTGGACTTTCAGAATTTATTTTACATTTATCTAGAAAAATGAGCTCTATTTTGTTTTTAATTAATTATGAGTGAAATAGTTTGCACTAATTCAGTTTAGAGCTATAAAAAAAAATCTTATTTTAGATTTTGGAAGGAAAGATTTTCTCGTGGGACTTTCTGATGACCAGTTTATTTCGTTTTTTTTTATGGGAGAAGCATTTTGGACTTGCAAAAAAAATGATCAGTTCCCTCCTCAAGCTATTCAATTTTAATTTTATGTTTTTTTACTAAAAAATTATTTTGATTCTGAATCTTGAATAAAAAAATTTCGCTGGACAGGAGAGAAAAAAAAATATTCCGACTTGCCATTTTCACAATATAATCATATACTTGCCATTTTCAGAGACACAGTATAATGAGTTTTTCTATAATCATATACACAATTTTGAAAGAAAAAAAATGATTCCGGCACTTCGCCGGAAAATACAAATGTATTAAAAAGAATATGATTTTTGTCGCGTCTGAAAAAAAAATTATGTCTAAAAAAAAACACAGCCCCCTTCAAAGTCAATAGTCAGTACCATATAATTTGCCATTAATATTTCCCAGCATCTGTCTTGTGGAATATTAGAAGGTCTATTTCGTTTCTAATCCAGCCCAAATTTCTCTAAAACATTCCAGTCAATCAACACTGGCTATGTCATTCGTTTTCATCGGACATGTATTTCACTGTGTTCTATGTCTCTGTTTTCATATTGTCGGTAAAACTGGCTAAAATAAATTAATTTAACATGTGTATCAAAATCTCTGGGAACAACTTCATAACTTATATGAGGAAAAAAACTAATTTAGTTATTTTTAAGGCTGGCAAAAAAGTCCGTTCGAAAATAACTCTAGTAGTTGCTTTAACAATTTGGCCCCATGGGGTGCCTCCTGTCATGTTTTCAATGGTTATCGTGGAAATATCGACTGAATCTGTTAAGGCATGTAGTTTTCATTCTTTCAAATCTATTCCTGATACAGAAATTATTTATCTCTACGTCTTTTAGATACAATATCGGTTCGCAAATAGCTTGTTTCCTCAACTTTTATAGAAACTTACCTGAATATCCATACTGCCATACAAATAGATAAATAAATAGAGTTGGCCTCGCCCGGGTCAGTGCATAATTAATTAGCTTCCGGTAACAATGGTCAGCTTTTTTAATAAAAAAAAACAACGTTTCGGAGCGTATTCGTCAATAATTCGGTTTTTAATCTTCATTTTATGAAGGTCAGTACGGAAATCGACAATAATTTTGGGTATGAAAAAATTACGCAGCTGGTAGACAATATCCCTTTAAATGTACAGGAATTTTGTGTAAAATATTAGCATTTGAGATCTTTAAACAGGATATTCCAAGTTTGGTCAAAATCCATTGAAGGATGTTGATTCTAGAGTTTTCACAAGGATGTTACGCAGGTTATCTATCTCGTGTAGTGTATTTTTGTTTCAAGCCGGACATACTTATAAACACGGAGGTCATCGGAATTATATAAAGCTTGTCTATGACTGCTGCAGGTCCGGTTTACTGACCGCCATGACCTAACAGAACTATTATTTATAATCGATATTAATGCTTTTTAAATTATTTATAGTATAATAACCGGAATTCATATTATTCTAATAATTCAGATTAAACGAGGGTATTTATTTACAATAATATAGCAGCTAACTTTTAATGAAAACCAAATTCTGAGAAAATGAAAAATTATGCATAGTCAAATATATTTTCGGTGTAAATTGATTGTATTTTTATATATCTAAAATTACCGAGGATGAAAATGATGGCTTTGATGAGGACACTTACGACGAAGATTACATAATTAGTTCCCCACAAGAGGCATAATAAAATATCATAAAATTCACGACTCGCGTTTATTATGAAAAAATGCAGAGTTTCATTCACGAGGAACGAAACTGACGCATCATCGTGAAGCCACTACAGAGAAAATATAATTGGCAATTCCGGATTGGAAGATTCACGCGTTTTATTATAAAGAATATTAACCAGTAGAAAAAAATCACACAATACATGCAGTATCATATTCGACGTAACAGATAGCAGATAGTCGTGAGAAAAAAACACTTAAAAACGTAAAATGATCTTACCTCAAATACTTGATATGGATCAAATCTGAAAAAATAAAATAAAACAAAATTCAGTATTTCAATTTAGTGCACAAGATAATCCCTTACTACATGTGACTATAATAACTATCTCTTCTGAAAAGAATGTTATAAAATTAAAACGGTCGTTTTCGCCGGGTACTCTGGTTTCCTCCACCAATAAAACTGACCACCACGATATAACTGAAATATTGTTGAACGTGGCGTTAAACACCATAAACCAAACAAAACCTAAAATTAAAACGAAAAAAAACCCAAACAGAACTTACTTTTTTTGAATCCCCGAGAGGACCACCTCCATCTTGACAAAACTTGTTGACAGATTACGCGTCTCTTATAAGTCGTGTATATTATACAGGAAAGAAAATTAAATGTCCTTTATAATTTCATAAACTCACTTCATTGGTTAAAATCACTAAATTTAGTGCTGTTATTATCTTGCCTGATGTGCTTTTATAATTATTTTGATAAAAACATTGTAATTTATTATAATTTTTGAGCAATCAAATTGCATACAGTTTTGTGATAAATATAGTAGTTGATAACTGTGGCATAAAGCTCCATGTTCATAATGCGTCTATATAGATAGCTATTGAATTAAAATTTGGAGTGTCTCTAATCATTTTTATTTTATCTTTTTTAGCAATATACTAAAAATCAGTTTATCACCCTCAAAAAAGATAAACTAAACATCTAATTTCTAAGTTCTTATTTGAATGATTGATAGAAAAGTACTCGTTGAACGCGGACCGCGAAGAGGACACACTTCACATTTAGCATGGAATGATGTGTCATTTGTTACGTACTTTTTTGCTCTAATTTGATAGACAGTGCAGGACAAACAGATTGTCTCATAGATTTTGTTTGAATATATAAAAATTTATGTGTACGCGCTACGGGACAGGTAAGAATAGTCGTCCAATTTCTCTGTTCCTAAGCCTCTTACCAAGAAACTTTATATTTAAATAAAAGGTACTTATCAACTAAGGTTAATTTCAATATTGAGGTTCATGTACATATTGACAATATTACCCGTCCTAATTGATTTAATATTATGTAATCCTATTATCTTGTTTACTGTCAGAATGTGTACCTGCAGCAACACACTATCAACACGTTCCTTTGTTTGTTTATTTGATTGTGTTTAACGCCACTTTCAACAATATTCCAGTTATATCGTGGCGGTCAGATTTATTGGTGGAGGAAACCGGAGGACCCGGTCAAAACCATCGACCTGTCGCAAGTCACTGGCAGACTTCATCACATAATGTTGTACACCTTGCCCTGATCGAGATTCGAACTCACAACACCAGTGGTGATAGGCAATTATTGCATATGTAGTTCTAAATCCAACTACCATACGATAACGGTCACGATGGCCCCTTTGATATTATGTAATCCTATTACTAGTATCTTGTTTATTGTATGATTGTGTACCTGCAGCAATACATGATAAGCACGTACATACACGTAAACAATACACAACAAACTTCTAACGGTAGCTACACGTACATACACGTAAACAATACACAACACACTTCTAACGGTAGCTACACGTACATACACGTAAACAATACACAACAAACTTCTAACGGTAGCTACACGTACATACACGTAAACAATACACAACACACTTCTAACGGTAGCTACACGTACATACACGTAAACAATACACAACAAACTTCTAACGGTAGCTATGTTTATGTAATAGAAAAGTGGAACTAAATTATCAAATTAAAAATAAAGCTTAAGGCATAATGTTTTGATAGTGAAAAAGTTATATTTTTGTTTAAGTGTTTACAATAAATAGAGATGAAAAGTCAGATATGGTTGAACCAACACCCATTCATTCGTGAAGAACATTTTTAAAGTTGTGAAAAGGAAGCCAAGCATTTCATGCCCGTATTTATCTATTCTCGTACAGTATATATCAAATTACTTAATTAGTTTCTTTACAATTTGCATATGATACAATATACAGTACACCAATATTCACACAAGAGTCTTAAAAAAGCATATCAGGTGACTGATATATATAATAACCCAAAATGCAGCACAAAAAAAAAAAAAATTAAAATAAAATGCAACCATACCAAAATAAAAAAAAAATAAATATCCAACCACCAAATATGACGCCAATGATGAAATACACAATGTAGGTATGAACTCACGTTAATTGTAAGTTAGGAAGACTGTAAAATAGATAAAATTTATGCAAATACAAATAAATTTAGAACACAGAAGTTTATGGTACACTTGGTTTTAAGCACTTGAGATTAAAATGGCTGATAATTTTATAACCACCATTTATTCATACACAGGTTAAACAACTTTAATTATACCTGTCTTAAGACATCTTCTATTTAAAACCCGTCTCGTTGACGTTAAAACATAATGGATATATGGATAACATTACCAGAGGCCGAACCTTATCAATTTGAAATATTTTAAAATGGGTGTAATTTTATATCAAAACAAAAACAAACATATGTTAGGACATTCTTTTACATATAAATTGTAATATTGTTTACATTGGGTTGTATGAAAACTTTAAACTAAAAAAAAAATTGTGGCTAATCTAAGAAAAACTACAAGATTGAAATTTCTCGGTAATTCAAAGAAAAATATAAAGTACGGCATTGTGGTTATGATTTTAACTAAAAGCGGAGTGTATATATATATATATACGGTATTCAAACATGACCGCAAGTATAACAGATGTATTAAGATTGAAAAGAATAGATAAAATATGTATTCAACAGTCATTTCAGTACTCAGAGATTAAATATGTTTGAATTGTGGATGAATAATAGGAAATACTAGCTCTTTCAGGTAGCTATCAAAATACACGCTATAAGTACATTAATATGTATAGGTTAATGAATGTCAAAAGTTTGTCAATGTTATACAAACAGTATGCCTACATCTAGTAAAAGCTTATTCATGCTGACTGGTGTAGGTGAGGGTTACAAAGTATGTTACCTTTAAGAAAAGCTTGAAGATACCAAAGGAGTAATCAAATTCCGCAATTTGGAAAAGGACAGACAATACAATGGCCAAAAGAAAAAGAGCAAAAAATAAAAACAATGATCGATAGCAATATAAACTACAGTGGACAATTCGCAATAGTAAAATTGAAATAATCCTTTTTTTTTGTCGTAGAGATTCGATCTTAAACGTTGCTTATGTTCAATTTATAGGTGTTGGTCAGCACTGATTGATTGAGTGTTTTCTTTGTGACCACGTTCTGCAATTTTATCAGATATATCGTGGGGACCAGTGTTAGTGGAGGAACAAAAACCAAAATATCTGTGGAATCAACGACCGACCGTTGGTAAGTACATAGCCTTGTCAGTATATAACATTTGTAGTACGAGTTTCGTATTCATACGTAAAAATCCTCAAATCAAAACGCTGAATTTAAAAGAATTAACACCCAATTTACTTTTGAAATAAAACCTTTTCACATGATGTGAAATAAATATAAGTCTTATAATATAGAGGACACATTGATCTGATTTAGTCATTTTGTCAAGTGTCGAGTACATGCACTAACGACGTGTTCAAACGTGGTATGATAGTAATCTCTGGTACACTGCCTCACTTAAGGTACAAAAACCATTACAACTCTAGCTCTAGGTCATTGGTCAAAATAAAAATGGCTATTATAGATGATCGGTTGACCGCAAAGATCTACACAAATCTTAGATATGCCATTTCTACATAGATGTTATAACACAGAGGGTTTATGGCGCTTAACACCACTTTCAACAATATTTCAGTTATATCGTGGCGGTCAGTTTTATTGGAGGAGGAAACCGGAGTACCCGCAAAAAACCACAGACCTGTCGCCAGTCACTGACAAAATTATAACACATAAGAATAGAAATGAAATTAAAACGGTACTTGTTGTACTACTATAAATAGACATGAGTTGTTGCAGTAAGCGTTGTACAGAATAGTAAATGAAGTAGGCTCTATATGGGGTGGCTGGTACAATTATGTTTAGCGTCACTTTAAGTTGCACCGTAACTACCGTACGCAGACTTTGTAGGAAATGAAGTCCACATAGGTAGTAAGAAACTGGTCGGTGAAACCTTCGAGAGAGAGAGAGAGAGAGAGAGAGAGAGAGAGAGAGAGAGTTAAATGGTATATGTTCTTCTTCGATATACGGATTCTGATTACCCTTTTGGCATCTTCAAACTCTTTGAATTTATCAATTTATTACAACAATTGACATTAGTCTCCAGTGTAGTAATTACAAATAAATCTCATATCCCATTTACAGGGATAGACACTAACGGTCGCCCAGTCGCCCAAGGCGACTTAAAATTGTATTGGGCGAGTGAAAACTCGATTACTTCTCGCCCAGGTGACGACTGAAAATTTTGGGAGCGATGTCAAGAATTATTAATTCCCGCACCGGTTTTTAGACGTACCAAAATTGCGACTGGTTTCCTATTTTTATTTTACTTATTTTGGTAATGGTATATCGAAATCAGCGGTGTCAGTAGAATTATCCCTGAGAAATGATTGTCGGTTTCAAGTCATTTTTTTGCCGCCGGGTCGTTATCTTTTATTACTATTACTAATAAATACAATAAAATAAAATAAAATGAACACACCGGCCCTCTATTCTAACTCTAAGATAGCCAAAGCGCTTAGGATATCGGTAAAATGATCATGATTTAAAACCTGTACGTGACGTACATTGTGGATAAAATGGCCACCGGTGATGTGCCCAGTGGAACCGTTCTGACTATTTACAGAAATATACGCATTTATCAACGAAATATGAGTGATGCAATTTTATTGGCTTATCAAAAGCCTTTATGATTTATTTTGTGACCTTCACGGGAAAGATACCAAAACACTGATTTGACAGAAACAAGAAAAAAACAAAAATTTTAACACAACACACTCCTTTATACCATTATAGGACCAAAAGTGAGACCAGGTGTACCATTGGTGGTAAGCATATTCTACATCCCATAAGACACATGTTTGTTGATTTTGAATTTGTGGTTTAACATCTCTTGAAGAAAAAAACCCTGCATGCAAGCCTGTCCTTAAAATTTTCCTATGGTAGGGGAAACCAACAATCAATTTTACATGGCCAAATGACAATGCATAATTGTTTGTTGACAATATATTTCAACTATTTCAGAGCCTATGGCTAAGCAAACCACCACTGAAAATTAAAAGAATGAAAGTCATATTTCTAATTCTTTCAGATTTTGTTTTAATCATATTCATAAATACAGTATACAGTATAAGATTAAAATTGGTGATTAACTTTAAAACACATATAACATATATCCGCAACAGAATATAGAAGGAACAAGTTAAAGGAATTATTCAAAAAAACAACAGAATCCAAAAACAAGTCAAAATGGAGATATTGTTAAAATATCTGATTTATCGCATCTGTAATCTACCTGAAAAAAAGCTGGGCGCCTAAATTATTTGTTGGGCTCCTTGAAAATGAAAGTTAGGAGACCAGGTGGCGACCATGGTTCAAACGTTAGTGTATATCCCTGCATTTATAGTGTGGGAATAGAAAGAACTGCATTGACTTTTAAGATATAAAATATAAATATAAATACTCACCCTCTGTTAAATGACATCTTTTTCTCCCGTGATCTTGGTGATAATACTGGTCCGTCAGATTGGTTATTTACACTGTAGGAATGTACAACACGTACAGGTTTTTTCCTAGAAAGATCAAATGAAATAACAATTATAATGGCGATGTACTTTGTAAGAATGGTTTCTCCCAACTGTCATCCATATTATGTTAAATGTTAAAAATATCCTTGAACTATTTTATACAACCGGATTTATCCTCTTGTGCTAGTCGTCAGCCACAACAACGAAACACACTCACAATACGTTAGCTGTTATTTAGTCGTGACCTTGTTATAAA
Organism: Gigantidas platifrons; assembly: GCA_002080005.1. Taxonomy (NCBI): domain Eukaryota; kingdom Metazoa; phylum Mollusca; class Bivalvia; order Mytilida; family Modiolidae; genus Gigantidas; species Gigantidas platifrons. The sequence continues at coordinate 125,949 of MJUT01000634.1, forward strand.
GTCAATTTTGCCTTTAAAATAACTTACATGGTATACACTTCTCCTTACCTTTCACAGGTAAAATTTCGACCAAAGTTTTAAATTTATGGAGAAAAATTGAAGATAACAGGTGATTTATTTGACTAAACACAAGCATTTCTAACGTTAGTTGAATATTTATGTCAACTCTACGCATTCTCATCCCACATATTTATCCTTATGTGAAAAACCACAAGTGGAAAAACGTTAAAGACACGATTTTTACATGTATTTTATGGTTTACAAATCAACAAAAAACTGCACAAAATATAATTTGATCAATTACATTTCCATCTATAAAAAAACCACGAACCGCTAGGGAAGTACAAGAAACGAACTAAATGATAAAAGCAAAAAGAAAATAAGACGAGAGATGAACGAGCAATAAAAAAAAAGTTGTTCTCAATAAATATTGATAGTAATCACCAAATTTGAGTTTTGACTGCGAACATTACTACAGACTATAAATATTTACATAAATTAAACTAAATTAATAATAGCCTCCGTCCAATAGATAATAAAAAGTAAATAATATGTTTTATAAGATCTTAAATAAATCTTAATCTAAAGGCTTTATTTAATAGAAGGGAGACAACTTTTAACACTTTTTGTCATAGAACATCAAACTTATAGGTGGTCTCTCTTTGATTGAAAAATAATTTTGAAATAGAAAACAGGGAAACGCTACCACAGAGGCCACACCTATTCAAAGTGTACCACGGGACAAATATCATGTTTGAAAAATGACAATTTCTGTCGTAGCTCAGAAAACAATACTTTGGGGTGTGGTGGTGGTGGTGGTGTGTGTGTGTGTGTGGGAGGGGGGGGNGGGGGTTCGGGTTGTTGCTACTTAATAGCAGAGTTTTTACGACATTTGTTTATCTGTTACTGATATCTAAAACACAACATGATTTTGGCCGTAGGAGTTTTGTGGTAGTGATTCTACTTGAATTAGTAAAGGCTTAGAAAGAAGTGAACAAAAATTAAAAAATCATAAACAACATAAACTTTACACCGAAAATATAGTGCAACAGAACCAACCCATATATATTTTCTGGAAAAGACCACGAAACATTATAGGACTAAGAAGATGTACCCAAAGTAAAATAACAGCGGTCTCTTATCATTCGCACAATGTATAAAACATGTTTGAGGTTTGCCTTTATGGATTGACTAAAATCCAATGAAGGAATGGAAGTATCTAATAAAATATCCCCCCAGGACATACATTTTGTATTTGAATTCCTTAACCAGCCAATATTGAATGAACGTTGAAGATACTATAAATAGGTAATCTAAAGACATAAATGGAGGAAGGACAGACAACGCAATGGCCAAAGGAAAATTGAAAACAAATGAAAACCAACGATTCACAAAATACTACACAACAACGGACGACTGAACAACACAAACCAAACAAAAGACCATGGGAGTGAACTCTGGTGCTCCGGAAGGGTAAGTAATATTGATAATCTATTAATCCACTTAACCATCTTGTCATTGAACAATTTTTTTGTAGATATTGTAATGGTTAGTGATTTAATCCTACAGTGAAACACATAATAATGTGATACTTTTTATACCATACGATTTCAGCTCCAGTTATTACGAAATGAACAAGCAATGAATGTATTTATAGCATTTTCCTGTATCTAATTTAAAATTTAGAATGTTCATTTTCCATACTCGTTGAATTGGAATACAATATAGTATTTGATAACAAGATACATATAATACATGGTCGCACTTGGACACTGAAACCCTTACTGGAGGGGGTTAAGACAGTTATGAGAACATTTTCAAATTTATAGCAAATTACGACAGGCTTTGTGATTCTTCATGCCAGTATTTCTAAGGAATACTTACTCTGGTTTCCATCCTTTCCAGTAGAACGGAAACGGAATATTACTCTTCAATTCTTTTCTGAAAATAATAAAAAAGCATATTTAGAGACCGGGTATAAATAATTGAACATGGAGCTTGTAGAAGTCTTATCATCAATGGTTTGAGTATGTAATTCACAATAAGGGAAATTGTGAAGATTTATGTTAGACTCTTATTTTCAATATCAATGCGTGTTTGAATTATATACAATATATACAAGATATACAATGTTAGTGATGTATCTTTAAATATAAACTCTAAGTGCACGTAGCTTCAAACTGGATCAAAGTCACACAAGGTGAGGTTTAGCAATCTTGTCCCCAGTTTTGAGCCGAATAGACATTAACTTTATATTTTAAGAAACTGTACTTTATTTTTGATATTTTGTGTATCCTGCAAAAATCTGAATTAACCCATGAAGGTTATATGTTATATTAAACAATAAATAAACGTTAGAGAAAACCGAAGAGGCATTTAAGAATGGACACACTGACAATACTGGGCATACAAGACACAGGATGATGATAGACAAAACAAAACATAACACAACAAACTAAAAAGAGGAGCAACACAAACCCCACCAATGACCGAGGACAAACCGTATCCCCTGTTTCCTTCTTTTGATATTTTCGGTTTTGTCAACAGGAAGAAAACTGCTTTACGAGTTCAATCTAGTTTACCAAAGATTTAAAGGTACAACATGTGGAAAAGGTAAAAGACCATGTGATATTATGTTAGTAGTAGAGTCAGTAGTCAACTAAATTGTGCACCTAAGAAAATATTACTTTAAAAGAACAACACTTTTATTGCTGTTCCTCATCTTAATGTTACGGCATTATTTAATACATCTTTCTTCCAATAATATTTTGAATAACACAAACCTGATTGATAATTGGTAAAGATATATAGGGTCTAACACCGGGAGAGGTGCAAGATAGTAAAATCTGTGACACCCTCGGGTAAGATTTAAATCGTATCAGACTCGGACAAGCCTCGTCCGATACGATTTAAATCTTACCCGAGGGTGTCACAGATTTTACTATCTTGCACCTTTTACGGTGTTTGACTCTTTTTCTCACCCCTTTCTACCGTGTCAATGTTTGTTTAATTTTTGTGTAGTTTTGGCGCATTAATTTGCGAACCGTATCACAGGACCAAAATGCCACGCAATAAAATAAAACAAGATTTTCATTTTACAGCATTAAAGAGGTTCAATATAATAAAGTTAACAAACTTGTGATAGATTCTACAATAACAAAATCTTACACCTTTTACGATGTTTGCCCCTTTTTCTCATCTCTTTCTATCGTGTCAATATTTGTTTACGTTGAGAAAATATATAGAGTGCTCTCCCTTGTTCGGTAACTAACGTATCTAACGTAAATAAAAAAAATTACCTCCTTTTTCACCAACGTCAAACAACGTTTTTACAGGCATTTATCGCGGTTGTAGTAGCATTTATATAATATATTTATAAAATACATTGTATTTTATAGTGAAATACATTTAAAATACTGCCAAGACACTATAAATCGACAATTTAATTCAACAATGGAAAACAATTTTGCGGAAAAACGGCGTGTAGCTTGTCTTACCCTGGAGCCGGGGTAAGATAGAAAAATCTTTTTCACCTAAATTAATGGACTACTTTATCCAAGGGGTGAGAAAAGACAATCTCACATCGCTAAAAATAGGAACGAGTCTGTCTCAAAAGTGAGAAAACAAAGTTCTTAATTGTTCGTCGTATCACATATAATTTATTATGGATGTCATGCAATAATAATCTTATAGACCCGTAAATTTAACGAAACGAAGACACGTATATGGTAAATATTTAATTAATGCAAATAAAAAAAATACTTTAAAGCCTTCTAATACTGTTAATCGGAAATACATTGTAGTATCAAGTCTGATTAATGTTGGAACACTGAACGTGTGAGCACAATAATAAGGCGATACTATTCAAAATCTCCCAGCTGTGGAAACCCACACAATGCCCATGCGATATAGCTTTTGTTTTTGTTTTTGTTTTTGTTTTTGGGTTTGTTTTTTTTGGTTTTTTTATAGAACAGTTATTTCAAGGTACTTACATCAAGTTCATCTCTTCTTCTTAACAACTAATGAATGAAAATGCATGTATTTGATTGGTATATCTGTTTTATATATGGTAATGACATACTTAAATTGGCAAGCAAATTGTGATGGGAATTTTATTAAAACAAAATTTCTTTTGTGACTCAAACAAATATTTCCAGTAGGTATGATGGTCCATATCCTATATCTATTGTTCACATTTTATTTAAATTCTGTAACCACTGTGTTATGCCATTCTACATGTATCAATTCCATATCCGGGTCAGAACGTTTTTATTTAAAGAACAAAGGCATACAAGTAATCATTTTCTAAACTTAATGGAAAGTACATGAAACGATCAGCCCACATATTAAAGATCATGGTTGATATAATCACGCCATCGTAAAATTATAGAGGTGTAAATATTTTTACACCCCAGGTCTATTGTTAACCCATACCCTTTCTATTTCTTACATGTTCTAACAGATTGATAGTTCAACTTGAATGAATTTAAATGTGATTGTAATAAGAATGCTTACTATATAGAAATTCCGCTCAAAGAAAAAGACAAAGACAACTTTTAATTGGAGTAGTAAACAAATACCGTTGAACAAGAGAGGTAACAGACAAGAGCCTTATATTATTGTTGATCTAAACTAGATATGTGTGTACAGATATTAATACAATTTTAACACTTTAAATAAAAAATTATAATAAAAATTTTCACAAATGTTTACACCCGAAATTCAAATGTATGCACTGGCCAGCTACTGAAATACAGAACAATGCAGAATTTAACTGTATACAGTTTCACCATGACAATAATTGATATTTATATTAGATACATTTTGGACTTAATTTTGGAATTGTTCACACTGTGCATAAGGAAGACAAGGACATTACGAATGATCCTTTAGTCTGACACATATAATAGACATTGAAACATTACAGTTGTTTGTAGGAGGGCTCATGTCTTGTGTACGTTATTTGTGTTTGTTTACGTATAGTGGTGTCCAACACATATTGTGTTGTGTTTTTGCTTTGTTTTTCTTCGTCTTGTGTACTCTATGTTGCCAGTTTCTCTGGTTTGTCCAATTTTGATTGCACCTTCGGTATTCTCTAACGTTTCATTAAAAAGCTAGACAGTGATCATCACGCACTACAAACAAGGGCAACTCTCTTAAGGTAATCCAACGTTAAATAAGCTGATGGAACAAAATAAGCCACTGCCAACACAGTGCAACAACATTGAATGAAGATAACAATCATACCACTGGGGCGATACCTCTGCTGGTGGTTGGTGGATTTTTGTAGCCTGTAGGATCTACAATCGCTGTTATGGTATTAATTTATATTATAGTCATTTTTTGTTGTTATGTCTGTGATTACAAGTCAATGGTATAAAATTAGGACCTAGTTTCCCCGTTTGTTGCAAGGTTCAGACCCTCCGCACTCACGATTTATCGCACTCTAGACGAGCATGCTAACCAATACACCACCGGAAAGGTTTTAATATATAAAGAGGTATCTTTGAAGAGAAAAGTATATAACATGGGCTGAAGAACACGGTGGTAAAGTGTAACAATCTAATACTAATTGAAAGTAATGCTTTCGTACATATTATATTCAAATATTATGAAATCACTGAATCAAATCAACAAGTTAAATACAAATAAAGCGGGATAACTCGAGGAATTTTACAAAGAAAGAGGAATGTGAGCTATAAGATTTGATAATTTTCGCCAGTTCTAGCAACCTCTAAAACAATTGATAGGCTCATAAATATGTATTTCTTCAACAATAAATAACAACAAAAGCATATTAATATCCAATATATATCGCTCTAGATGATACACTAAACACTCGTTTGTTTTTAGTTTTGTGGTTTTTAGATGTCATTTCAAGTTCAATGGAAGTTCAATGTTCTGTATACTTATCAATTATCTTTTCGGTCTGACTAGATTAGAAGCAAATAACAGATAAGTTTCCACAAATGTTTACTGTTTAAATTCACAACTAAAGTGTTGCCTTCATTTATTGTGTTTTTTCGGTTATTTTATTTGTCAGAATTTGAATGGCGATGATAACGTGACTTTATAATTAAATGACATATAATATCTATTTTACAGAGAGTGTTACACTTTAAAAGATATAATCTAATGTATCAACACGGATGGTCAAGCCGGATTGTAGACAAAGAAGTTTACTAAGAAAACTCCTATTAACACGAGGAAGAATGACATGTTTTTGTAAGGGCCAGTCTCTCCTGCTGTGTACACGTCATCATTATTTGAGCCACATAACGGATATCTGGGAGCTTTGACATTTCAATTTGTAAACATAAATAAGTAAATATTTTGATAATGAATTAATTTCTGCAGGTAAAACACAACTTAATTAAAATACCATCTACATAGGGCCCAAGAATCGTGATCTCAAGAAATCTGGTGCTCAATGTGCAATTTTCATGTCATGATACATATTGGAGGATATCGTACTTTAGTATGTGTTTGGTATGAATGCTATCTTTTATCGTAGACTGTCATTTGTGACTGCAGTACTGAATAGTCGAGAAATGTCAATGATATTGGTTAACCACGTGACAATGGTAAGATTGACAATGTGCGGTCATCAGCTTGACCATGCAATCCTAGACAGTCAAACCTCAAATATTGTGTCATACCATTCAATGTCAATGATAATTTTAAAAAATGCAAACATTTTAGGGTATTTCATTGCTATATTTGTATATATGCTTGAATATCAATAGATGCTTTACGCACGGATAAAATTGAGAGGTCAGAGTGCGAAGATATCGGTGACCGTCGTACGATTATTAAACCTTTTCAATAACTATCTACGACTACGGTCGACAATGACACTGACAGGTAAATTTCACGGGGCTATATCAAAATGTATTTTATAATATGATTTTTAGAAGTTCATTTAATAACTCTACTATATCGCCATTTAACGAGCATATTTATCTGAATGTCAAATTATATGTCCTTTTTTCTGTGCATTTTAGGTTGCCTAAATTAATATCAATTTGTCTGTCCGTCTGTCTGTATATACGTGTATCTGTTTTTTATTGTTATTATTTAACGAAAAAATATTTTCAATTTCGTAAAGTTTGTTTTCCTTCTTCTCACTCTAAATTTACGAAAAGGCTATTCGTTTGTTTAATTTTCAAAATCATTAATGGAAAAGAATGATTAAAAACTATCAATCTAGCATTGAACCCTTGTTTAATCAAATACTGTCCGACGTCGGTTGACCAGAGCTGTACACGTTTCGACAATGTCTACTAATTTCGGCCGCCGCGGATGTCTCCACAAAGTTCGCAATGCCTTATATTTTTTTAGATCCCTCATCATATGTTCAACTAGAATTCTGTACTCTGAAACAGGTATGTTGCAATTTTTTGAACTCTTTTTTTTCAATATTTATCAGATTGATGGACCGGTGCATTTTTTTACCTTCTTGAAAATATATATTTGCCCAGCAATTGAATTGATAAAATAAACTTAAGGCCCAGTCAACTGTTGAACAAAAAAACTACCGGTAATTGCGCAGTTAAAACATGAAATAGAATAAACATGTCGGATGATACCAGAGTAATTTTGTTTATTTAAAGCGGCATTAGGTACGAATTTGACCAAAGACATTATATGTTTTGGAAATTGGTAAATAGCTTTAAAATGATAAAATAAAGGTAAATATTTCACATTAAACAGCCGACCGTACCACTTTTCGTCTTTTTAGAACGAAAATTACCATCGTTTTATTATTGCTTTGCAAGCAAATAATTTGACCTCGCTTTCTCCGTATGCAACTGACCTTACTAGTGACAGGTAAAAACGAATAATTTGTATAATGTCGCTTATTAATGGTTCTTTATCCGTGATTAACGCCGATTTAAAAGCAGATTCACAGAAAATAATAAATAAGTGCATTATTGTACTGATTTAATGACGATTCGGCAAACTCTGTAAACAATTAAGATAATTAATAAGATGGCGTCAATTTCTTGATCGATCTAAAAACACGAGCAGTTGCACCTTCTTTCCCCGATGCGCGTACATTTCATAACATTTAAGTTACAGAAACACGTTTTTATTAAGACATCAATCCTATCTGATAGTTTACGATTTTGGCAAACTTTTTCACAAAGTTTGTGTGACAAAAATGTATATGCCCAATTCATGCGGAATTTAGAAAATCTACTTGACCTGCGGGCGCATACATGAAAAAAAGTATGTGCCCAGTATGCCAATGCATCGACCCAATCTGATAAATATTGAACAGTCCCTCAAGTGTTATGTTTTCGGTTTATTTGTTGTGTTGTAAATAGCGTAACTGTTGGGTGTCGATTTGGATAAATTTTATCGGCCAAAAGTATACGCAGTCTTCCGAGAAGTGTAGTGGTCCATTTGTACCAATTTGTTGCATCATTGTAAATTGTTTTGCACCATTCTGATGACCCAAAAATCGCGCCTCGGCATAACAAATATAACCGGCGTTGTCAATAACTACTAGCGTATGTATTGCATGAAAATGTATGTGCCAAGAAAAAATACAGTTGTAGTTCGTTTTGCGGATGATAGATTTCTGTTGATAAGGGTAATAACAAAATTACCGAACTCCGGACAATCTTCCAAATGGAAAGGCAAAACTCATTAGCATAAAACAGACAAAATCAGTCAACACCGACTGCGCTTTCAACCTTAGTCCATGTAAATCGCTTTTCTCTGTATTCGTTTATTGTTGGCCATTACAGCAACTGTTCTAAAGCTCTCTTTAAGATCGGAATGCATTTATTTATCTCATTATGAACCGTAGCAACACTTACATTGAAAATAAGAGCAAGATTATGATAAGATAGGTAGGATCTCAGCCACATCATATACAACATAACTCTATTTACTGGAGGGGCCCGGGTGGCTCAATGAGTTAGGTTGTTGGATCCAACAACTCATACAGGCCTATCACCAATACGGCGTGGGTTCGCACCCGGCTTTGTAAATTACAAAAAATGGTGCACTCGACTCGCAGCCGAAAGTCAGTTGCTTGCCCATAGTCAGTGGTTCTCTCCGGGTACTCCGGCTTCCTCCAGCACTAAAACTGGTCGCCATGATATTACTGAAACATTGTTGAAAGTGGCGTTAAAACACCAAAAATAAAAATCAATCAATCTATTTACTGGTAATATGTTATAATTTCGTCCTGTTTTATTTAAAAACAAGTGTTAAGTAGTTCTAGTCAAACAGAGAAGGCGTTCTGGGGTTTATCCAGTGGCTAAATAAAACGAGTATCTGTGTGATGAGACATTGGGAAATACATCGCATCGGGCCCAATTGTTAATCTGCCCGTTCGAAATTTTATGACGAATGTTTAGCAAGGGATCTGGGTGTGGCAGATTCATGACAAGTAAAATTTGCAGCAAGGTTGTTATAATCTTAAGTTATTCTCCTTAAACATTGCGTTGAAATATGAATTTAATTAAAAATAGTTTTGACATTGAAATAAAGTGTTTTATGGTCAATAATTGAGGAATAGATTACCTAGCTCACTTTAGCTCCTGAATCCGGTTATTTCGATCTACAAGTTTGAAATCCAGATCAACCTGGGAATACGAATGAAGCTACTGCAGTTAAAATATTCATAATATAATTTTTTGTTTTAATTATTCTTTACCGTTCATGATGCTAAAAAATAAAGAAACTAATTGCCTTTTCGTAAATTTCGAAAAAAAAACAAAAAAAACATAAACTAAAAGAATTGGAAATATTTGTTTTTAGATAATACGAATTAAAACAGATACAAAAATATATATACAGACAGATTGAATGGCGATTTTGCAGTAATTAAATGGATTTAAAAAAATTATATTGTAAATACAATGTACCTGTCGGTGTCGTTGTAGACCGTAGTAGTAAATAGTTATTGAAAATGTCTATTTGTACTATGAGGAATGATATATGACCATACATATTGTTTATAAGTAAAGGTTAATATACTAATAATGTCTTACCCTTCAGTAGGTTTGATTATATCTGTATTATAAGTATCCATATAACCACGAAGTTGTAACATCGCCCCCTAAAGATAACCTACTGTCTTTATTAATACAATCGTAACAAACCGACAAGTAGATATCTATTTCAAATACAGTAATGAAGTCTTGCTTTTGGTGACTAAAACTTTTTTTTTGGTCACGGCCAAATAATTTTTTTCTTGTCTTCCCGAGGAAATCATGTTATATTTATTGGTATTACGGCATTACATTGAATTAAACTGTACGACCTCGAGGTTTAACCACCATTGCTTGATTTAACTGATTACTTTAACGTGCGTAAAAAGGACATGCATAATAGATAAATGGATTAATCAGCATTAATTGAGAAGGATTTCGGTCAGTCTTTTATTTTGAGCAAATTAATTCAATCATCTTTATTCTCATAAACCATATACAACGGTACAGAGAAGACATAAATATACAATAACAAAGACAAAACAGATATAAACATATATACAGTATATACAACAGAGACATGGGTGTAAGACAGCCTAGAGAACAAAATATTTATTCATATTTCGTATAAATTTACATAATTTTTCTAAATTTTGTTTTTGATAAGCAGCCATGATATGTTTAAATTTAAGAATATTTGGTCCTTCTCGTAGATTTGTAACGATGAACCTATTTCTAAAGTTTGAAAAATGTTCACACTCCATTATGTAATGGTATTCATCTCCAATAGTTATATTGTCACATTTTGTACATATTCTATTGACACGGTCAATATTATTCCACCGGCCAGTTTCTATAGGTAATTTATGGTTAGTAGTTCTGAATTTACATAGGGTATAAATATCTTTGTCTTCTAAAATTCTGAAGTAATTTTCAAATTCGAAATTTTCTTTAAATATTCTATAATTCAATGCTTTTGGGGAATGTTCAATTAGGGAATACCAGTCCTGTTTAAATTGATGATGCAGGCGTAATTTGATACTCGAAATTAACCAATTAGAATTTGGAATATATTGATTTATCCAAATACTAGAGTAGCCTGTTTCATCGAAATTTTTTTTTAAATAATTAATCCAGCCGAAGTGAAAATTTTCTTCTATAGAAATCGTGTATGAAAGTTTATATAATAAGTACGATAATTTTGTTTCTTTCCCCAATAAAAGTCTGGCCCAGAATGACACCATCTTTATTTTTATATCAATTTCGATAGGAAAGCGTCCAAGTTCCCCATAAATCATATAATTTGGTGTCGACGATTTTAATTTCAATAGTAATTTACAAAATCGTAATTGTATTTTTTCCAAACACTCAATATTTTTGCTAAATCCCCAAATTTCCGATCCATAAAGAAGTATAGGTTTAACCATTTTATCAAATAATTCGAGTTGGCATTCAACAGATAAGTTATGAGTGCGTCCTCTTTTTAAAACTTCATACATAGCCTGTTTCGCCTTTTCTGCTTGCTTTGTGATTGCTTTATTGAAATTACCAGTTCTGTTTAAAAGTATTCCGAGGTAATTAAATTCGTTTACAATTTCTATTTCAGATCCATTTAATGAAAAATGTATATCTACAAGAGGCCGTCCTCTAGAAAAAATTAAAATTTTAGTTTTTTCTACATTTACTTTCAGTTTCCATTTTTGGCAGTATTCTCCAAAAACATTCAATTGAGCTTGTAGATCTTCGCGTGATTCAGCCATAATAACGGTATCGTCTGCATACAATAGAACGAAAAGTTTCAAATAAAATTTAAATTTTCTTCAATTTTTTCTGAAATTGTTTTAAGACCTGGCAGGTTTTCTTTTTCCAAGAAGCTTTGTAAATCGTTTAAGAACAATGCAAACAGAAAAGGTGACAGATTTTCACCTTGTCTCACTCCCATATTACAAGAAAAATAAGCTGATTTACAATTATTATAATTTATACAAGATTTAACATCATTATACATTTTTAAAATAACATTGTACATTTTCCCGTTTATATTATTTAATAGAAGTTTATACCACAGTGCTTCTCGCCAGACAGTGTCAAACGCCTTCTCAAAGTCGACGAAAGCACAAAATAATTTCTTTTTTTTACTCTTTAAAATTTCGAAAAATGAAAATAATGTAAAAATACTGTAGTCGAGTATGATTTTCTAAATCCAAGTTGGTTTTCCTCTAACAAAAAAACTTCTTCTGAGAACATTTAAAATAGATGTAAATAGTTTACCAAGGCAACTTAGAATTGTAATTGAACGGAAGTTTTTGGGATCTGAAGGATTGCCTTTATTCTTATATATCTGTTTAATACTCCCTATCAGCCAAATATCTGGTAAAAAGCCTGTTTCAAAAATTAAATTAAATATTTTCTCGTAAATTGGTAAGAACAGGCCCGATGTTGATTTAATATATTCGTTTATTATGTGATCTTCCCCACTAGCTTTATTATTCTTGAGTTTTTTAATACAAAAAAAGTATTTCTTCCTGTGAAATATAAGTATTGATACCCTCATTTAACTGTTCAAAATTAGCATTAACCAAAGGTTCCTGATTAAAATGTTCTTCCTCCCGAGGTGGCGCATCGGGCGCCGTGTTTAAATTTTTAAAGAAATTAAACAAATCATCCATAGGAATATCGGGTTGTTTTTTCTTCCTACCCCTGTTTAAAATTTTCCAATACTCCTTCGGATCAGATGTTTTTATATTTTTTAACTCCTCCCTCATTTTTTTCCGGTAATTTTTATTATTATTATCAAGTGTATTTGTATAATGCTTTTCAGCCTCAGTTACTTTTTGTTTAAGGGTTTTTGTCCTTTCCTTTTTAAATTTTCTTTTAAGCTTCCGATATTTTTTTCTGGCAAATTTACATTCAGAATTAAACCAGGGTTTATCTCCCTTCGGTTTCTGTTTACATGTTTAGGTTTATTTTTATAAGTGCCGAAGGTCGTTTGAGCACTGTCAACAAAGAGATCGCCAAGTGTTTTAACAAACGAGTTGATATTGTCTTTAGTTATATTTTCATTTATAAAGTTTGTAAGCTCATTGTAAAGTCCATTTAAATTTTCTTTATCTACATTGTCCTGAAAGGTTAAACATTTTTTATTGTCCCATTTTTTTACTCTACCATCTATTGTGTGGTTGGAGCTTTGAAATTGATCGTGGCCTGCGGCTTTTTCATTAAATTGAAAAGTTGCAACAAGAGGGGAATGGATATCAGAATACAAACGAGAAAAATCTACAACTTTAAAATTACAAAAATATTCAAAAAAGCATGGCGATCAAATATAATAGTCAACAACACTAGAGTTTCTACAAGTTAACTTTCCACCTTCTAAATAATCATCACCGATACGACCGTTCACAATAAATAGATTATTACCTCTACAAAGTTCTAGCAAAATATTACCTGATCTATTTTTACTATCATCCATACTATTTCTTTTTCGATCTATTTTAAGTGTGTCTAAAATTGCTAAATCGTTTTCTACAAATTGGGTAAAATCTAGTTCATGCTCATTAATGAGTATTTCAATAAAATCGGGGTCATCTGCAGTTCTACTGTTAAAATCCCAAAGCAAACAGATATAGGTCAAATGCATCTGGGGAAAGGTAAGAAGAACCTTCCGGTGGGATATATACTATACCAAAGATGAGGTCATCACTCAAGTTAAATAATTTTGCTGAAACCTTCAACCAAAATATATAATTTGACTCTGTCTCTAAAGGTTCAATAACATTTTCTAGATGATCTTTGTAACCTAAAATAATTCCGCCTGATTTTCTACCAATTTTTTTTTCTATTTTTCATTTTAAATGTATACCCTTCGAGTTCAATCTTATCAATATCGTCAGTTTTTGTTTCTTGTAGACAAATTATATCATTTTTTTTTAATAAGTTCACAAAATTCTGGATATTGTAAACGTGTAAACGTAATTTTACACCACAACAGTTCAAGCTTAGAACATTTAAATTACATTCATTTTTAACTATACAGTTTAAACTATCGTCTGTATTACTACTACATGAGCTGGAATTAAGTGGTGAGAACTGATCATCAGTCAATTCAGTACTACCGTTACATATAATTGATCTACTATTTTGGCTATCATTAAAGGAATTAAATAAGTCAATAGAATCATCTGAAAGTAAAATGTTAACTTGTTGATCAGATACAGAAACATAAGTATTATCAATAAAAGTATTATCAACAACAATATTATCAACAAAAGTATTATCAATAAAAGTATTATCAACAACAATATTATCAACAAAAGAATTATGATCAAAAGTAGTATCAACAGAAGTATGATCATCAAAAGTAATACAGTCTTTATTGTTATATACACTACTGTTATTAATGACAGTAAAGTTTTCATCAACAAAAGAGAGAGTTTGAGATATTTGGGATTGTTCTCTTTGGCACCCCTATCCTCGCTCAGGGGTCGTCGAGCTCACTCGTTGTCGTAATAAAATATTAATAAAAAGCAATCTTACAACAATGGAGAGAGGGTGTATTCCACGAAATCAAATTAAAGAAAATTGAAAAGTAACCACAAAATAAGAATATGTGTGCAAAAAAAGACCCAAAAAAAGACAAAAAAGATGAAAAAAAAACTATCGGATACCACACTCGGAATAATTCCAAAATCTAATAGAACAATAGTTTAACAGAAGCAAAATCCCCATACCCACGTACATAGTCTTTGATATTTGTTCAAAACATATTTTGTATATTATCCAAATTTCATATTATTTTGCAGACATGAAAGTGTTTAAATTTGTAAGCCAGTATTACTACCTGTCCATATATGTTCCAAAGACCGTCTCCAATTTCTGTACAATTGTACGATATATGAAGGAAGTTGTTTGTAGCACAAAGATTTATTAAAACGCCAACTCCATAACAATTACTTATGGATCACCGATCCCGACAAGCCATATAATGTCATAATAATATCTACAAAACTGGAGGACAAGCTGTTTAAAGTATTTTTGACGTCAGAAAAGATAAAGTACATTTTTTTCGAATCACCTGATTTGACTCCTACAATTTTTGCATAATTTGTGAAACCACATAAAATGGCTTAAACGCACGTGCTTACCACACCTTATTTTTAGTATTACTAATATGGCTAAAAGCGACAATGAATATGAATTAGATTATAAATACTTAAATTTTATTTAACCAAGTGCTTCGTATTTAAATTTGTAGCAATTCTACAAGACTGTGGTTAAACAAATTCCCATTGGTATAAGTTTAGCATTCTTAATATGGAATTTCAATTAAATCCCACTTTTTGTTTTGTAAATACTGCTATAATCCCTAGATATCGACCATTTTACATTGCTAGCTTAACATACTTAGCTAATATTAACTTTGTAACATTTATATATATATAAAACCTAATTTTAAAGGTGTATTTCAGATTGCAAAGCAATACCGAAATATTATAACAGTCAAATACAAAATAACACACACAACCATGAAAGAAAACATTTGACAAATAGCCAATCGTGTTTCAGACAAATTATTTGATCTAAATTAGCAATCTAATGAATTAAAATCAAAATAACATAGTTGGGGTTTTCCTATTAATATAGATCTAAGTTGCATGCCCGATTTCGCTGATCAGATTGCATTTACGAAATATCAAATACTCATTGTTTGTGTTCAATTGTAACCTTAACTGGTACAAAGCCAAACAATAATCTAATTGTAATGTGCTGTGTCATTTGTGTCCAATATATGTATTGAAATAGTAACTTGAACTCTATTGTTTCTTTCATAAACAAATATCACGTTGAAATGATATTTTTATAAATAGATAAAAAAAAAACTGCACCCATTTTTTTACATTATGAATGGAATTTGCTGACAGTCGTAGTTAATACTGATTTATAATCTATTTATAGTGTTGTGTGGACCATTATTTATAGTGTTGTGTGGACCATTGTTTATAGTGTTGTGTGGACCATTGTTTGTTCATTTGTCCCTTTCCATTTGTCATTGGATTTTCTGCCTTTCTAAATACGGCTTTTGGTTGCTACTTTAGCTTCTTCAAACGTTTCATATAAAGAAACACTTCACGGCAATGATATGACACACTTTACGTTTTTATTTTATTTTTAATTTCGACAAGACAATGTGTGGTTAACAGATACTAGTAGAAAGCATGATTTATGATGAAACATAAAATATATCACAGTGATATTTGGTAATTGTAATTAGTTTATGAGAAAGAAAAAGAAAAAAAAAAACAGGAGTTAATAATCATATGTGTTGCTTTGGGTGTATAGCTGATTAACAACAGACTCAATCAATAATGAGCCTGTCTGACCTTTTTAATATAGCCGACTAAATTTTTGTACAAAATGTATATGTTTTCTTATCTTTTTGAAGCCCAGTTTAACCATAAAATAGAAGATCAATGTGCAGTTCAAATTATCACATAAAAAGTACTTGCACTATGATAAGAAAAGTGTGAAGATACTGAAGGAGGAACCAGAAGCCGTAAGTCGAAGGACAAACACTACAATGGCTAACAGAAGAAGACAAACACTACAATGGCTAACAGAAGAAGACAAACACTACAATGGCTAACAGATGAAGACAAACACTACAATGGCTAACAGAAGAAGACAAACACTACAATGGCTAACAGAAGTAGACAAACACTACAATGGCTAACAGAAGAAGACAAACACTACAATGGCTAACAGAAGAAGACAAACACTACAATGGCTAACAGAAGAAGATAAACACTACAATGGCTAACAGAAGAAGATAAACACTACAATGGCTAACAGAAGAAGAGACAAACACTACAATGGCTAACAGAAGAAGACAAACACTACAATGGCTAACAGAAGAAGATAAACACTACAATGGCTAACACTACAATGGCTAACAGAAGAAGACAAACATTACAATGGCTAACAGAAGAAGACAAACACTACAATGGCTAACACTACAATGGCTAACAGAAGAAGACAAACACTACAATGGCTAACAGAAGAAGAATGATCTACAAAACACTATGGATAAAACAAAAGATTGGGCAACACGAACCCCTCTTAAACCCGAAGGGTAAGCAGTTCCTTCTCCATTATTGACACCCGTTGTGTTTCTGGTAAACTACAAGAACACAATCTGATGTGTAAAACATACAATATATAATAAGAAAGACGTGTCCTACCTCTCCAAACTGAAACCCACATCGACGTTATTGTTGAATATTTGCGTAATAGATTAAAACAGTATTCAACTCTTAAATAGTGAAAGAAATGTTGCTCCCATTTAGAAAGAAACACGTATATCTGGGTTTTCTGATTATCATAGCCTTAGGTTTGTCAGAATTCAACGACATTTACTATTCATTTGAACATTCGTCCAAGAGACTACTTCTATAAAACGAAAAAAAAATATATTTTCATTTCCAACTACAAGTTCTAAGTTTTAATGATTAAACTGGATGTTGCGAAGTGTGGTCAAAGAATTGTTGAGTTCAGATCAATGGTTTTATAAGCCTGCACTGTTTGAGACAATCACTTTGACGTCATAATCGTTTCTGACTTTTACTTATGATTTTGAACACAACTGAGGAAACTGATATATCTGTGAAATACAATAAGGTTTTGTACTTGATGACATATTAGTAAGGTGAAGTTTATGTCGTGTTTTTAAATGTTCAATGATTTGAGGTGAGAATTAGTGTTTGTTTTGTTGATATTGATGGTATTGTTAACTTTCTTTTCATAACGCTTGACATTAGAAACAATATCATACAATGCGCCACTGACTTATTGTCATAAATTAGAACGATGAACTTTTGAACTAACAGTAAATAATATATACATTTTTGTTTAATTTCTAAATTTTAACAGTTGTGGATACTCTGATATGTGTTGATTGTATAGTGGTTATTTTGGATATTGATTTTTGCCTCTTTCTGTGTTTTCTATTGGTTTTTTGAACTGTTCTCACGATGCGGCATTTGTTTTTGTTATCCATTTTCTCATGCATCTACATTTTGGAATCATATTGGTATGACTGTACATGGTCCATCACATATAAAAAGCGATCAATAATTAGAAGATTAAAACAGTTGTAACTTGACAAGACATCAGGCAAAACTAATTCAGAATAACAAAAACATGTTTCTAACTGGGACAATTTGGCCTCATATCAATTACCCCCCCCCCCATTAACCACATGTCTGCCAGTCTCTACTTATTTTTTGTGATTAAACAATTAGAAACAACCAATGTGCATAAGCAAAAGTATATCATTCACGCTAATACCATATGATGTACCACAAAAAAAAAGAAGAGAATATATGATGTGCATTAGTCGTAATTTTGAAGGGAACTGGCATTGCTATTTTAAATATTATTTAATGATATCGCCATTTTGAAACATATAGCCATGTGTCCATAAAAAATGTACTAACCTAATCGTTTAAAGACCACAGAAGAAATGGCAAACGGCCATGATTGAATGTGAAGAATGGAAATTCATTAAGAGTGATTGATATATCATAATGTGGACATTGTTTTGTAAACTTGAAATTCGCCCACTAAATTGTCATTCATTGAAGATGTTCTACCATCATACAAAGTAGAATTTTGGACAAAATACTTACGTTATATCTGGATAATGTTGTCCCAACATACTTCCCAATTATATATCATTCATTTGATATTAATCCACATTTCTAATTCTTTATACGTTTTTTTTTAAGATTTAGTGACGGTTCTAATCCTTCATAATCCTCTATATGGTAATACATCACATGCATGTATGTTGTAATAAGGATACGTATGTTGCAAACAATGTAGCTTAATAATCCGTTTGGTTGCTGGTTAAAATTCCTAAGTCTCGTGAACGTAAACACACGATTCATAAACTGACACTCTTTATTTAATTTAATTGTATACTAATTAACAGAAGTAATTAATCAGAATAATTTATTAAGTATACTCAAAACATGTTGGTAAGTTCTAATGATTTACACGATGAATACCATGTATAATACATTCCAACAAAGACATTGATTATAATATGGCATGGAAGAAAACCCACAATAGATAATATCTTCTTGAAATTCTCTGGAGTTATATACAAAGTAAAAACCAGTATTATATACAAAATCATACTAGTCAAGGCTGCTAGGAATTCCGTACACAGGATTGTATATAACGTGGTAAAAATCGTAACTGATTTCTATCTAGAAATTAAATATGTGCTTGTAAGAAAGACAAACTAGCTTTTCAATGTTGTAATAATTATATATATTTGACAACTAGGTTAGTGAAGGTCAACAAAATAGAATAATTATACTAAACAATTAAAACTGATCGTACGGTCATTTCAGGTTAAAGTAGTTAACATACATATTATTTGTGAACACAGAGATAACATCAAATGAAATACCCCTGTTTTATTTGAGGGCGTGCTATTGTATTCACATGTGGAAGTCACTTTAGGGGAGGCTTGGGTCCCTAAAACTAGTTTAACCCGGCCAAGTTCATTTGAAGGTTCAGTAACAAGCCAGAAAAGTTAGCGGTCATGTATATATGTGTCAGGGGTATCAATGCTGCCTTTTTATGTGTCAGGGGTATCAATGTTGCCTTTTTGTGTGTCAGGGGTATCAATGTTGCCTTTTTATGTGTTAGGGGTATCAATGTTGCCTTTTTATGTGTTAGGGGTATCAATGTTGCCTTTCTGTGTGTCAGGGGTATACATGTTGCCTTTTTTCTACTATTTTCATATTTGATTTAGGAATTGTTGCAACAGTGTGGTATTTTTTACATTTCATTTTACTATTACATGTAGGACACCGGAGCTTACAGTAAATGAAATGAAAGAAAGATCGCAACCCTAACATACAAGTACAATGAACAATTTTGTCGAGACATGGAACAAGGTCACAACATACGCCTATATGTTATTTCTGTAGAACATGCATATCCACCCTTCAACAAAGTTGCATAATATATCAACTAAAACAACATCGATTAAAAAATAACTGTCATTCTTATTTTTTACGACAGATCGAACTACTGTGTGTGAGGGGTATCAATGTTGCCTTTTTGTGTGTCAGGGGTATCAATGTTGTCTTTTGTGTGTCAGGGGTATCAATGTTGCCTTTTTGTGTGTGAGGGGTATCAATGTTGCCTTTTTGTGTGT
>MJUT01000634.1:146503-170632 GCA_002080005.1 Gigantidas platifrons
AGGGGTATCAATGTTGCCTTTTTGTGTGTCAGGGGTATCAATGTTGCCTTTTTGTGTGTCAGGGGTATCAATGTTGCCTTTCTGTGTGTCAGGGGTATCAATGTTGCCTTTTTGTGTGTCAGGGGTATCAATGTTGTCTTTTTGTGTGTCAGGGGTATCAATGTTGCCTTTTTGTGTGTCAGGGGTATCAATGTTGCCTTTTTGTGTGTCAGGGGTATCAATGTTGCTTTTTTTCTACTATTTTCATATTTGATTTAGGAATTGTTGCAACAGTGTGGTATTTTTTACATTTAATTTTACTATTACATATAGGACACCGGAGCTTACAGTAAATGAAATGAAAGAAAGATCGCAACCCTAACATACAGGTACAATGAACAATTTTGTCGAGACATGGAACAAGGTCACAACATACGCCTATATGTTATTTCTGTAGAACATGCATATCCACCCTTCAACAAAGTTGCATAATATATCAACTAAAACAACATCGATTAAAAAATAACTGTCATTCTTATTTTTTATGACAGATCGAACTACTGTGTTTTTTTCTGGTTTTTCGATGCGGACATATCCAAAACAAAGCTGGATGCACTCCTATTATTTTCATTTCCATTTACAATTATACAACAGGAAATCTATTTGTCAGTTTATGAATGAAGGTCATCATAGAAAAACGGAAGTGAAGAAGTAGACTGGCAATAAACTAGGTTTATAATCTTAGTACATTCAACCAATCACTGACGACTTATGCAATGTCGGAAGTATATACATTTAGAGTGTAGGTCAAAATAGATTTGCAAAATTATTATTTCAATATTACCCAGTGGTCACTATTTTTTCTTGTCGGTAATAAATACACTTTTCCTTTGATATTACTGAGGAATATTGCCAATATCAGCAGACTGCCTCTCATACTAAATACATAATGAAGTTACAGATGAAAATAATGACGCCAGGTTTGAAGGTCTCAACATTCATTACCACAAGTATCAAAGTTCATCATATCGGTCTTGCTGCGATTTCAGCGATAATGTCTGTCTCGACCTTCATACCTGCCGTTATTCTTTATATCTTAAGTCTAATTAGTTGCATGTAAAAATAATATTCAAGGAAACATTTATTGATTGTTGATTTCCAAGAATGATGTTGGCCACCTGATTAAATGTAGAAGAATTAATACAAAATGAGGTCACATTCAAGATATACATTCCGGGAACACATTTTAAAATACAAGAAACAATGGGCTTAATTTTGACCTGAAGTTAACATAACACGGCAGTAATTAAATATGTAGAACCCATACGCCTACTACTCATTTTGAGCTTAGAAAAAGAGAGTTACGTCGCCACCTTTCTGTGTCTGTCCAAATTCA
This sequence comes from Gigantidas platifrons, assembly GCA_002080005.1. Classification (NCBI taxonomy): domain Eukaryota; kingdom Metazoa; phylum Mollusca; class Bivalvia; order Mytilida; family Modiolidae; genus Gigantidas; species Gigantidas platifrons. Next base: position 147,879 of record MJUT01000634.1, read on the forward strand.
ACCAGAATCAAGACACTTACATTTGTTTCTCTCATCGTACGTAATTTGTGTGTAAAAAGGTTAAATGTTTTATCCCTTAGCTGGTGTACTATTAGTCCCCAAATCTATCATTCACTCACTAGTTAATACTTCGGCATTGAAATGGTTTATTATATATATTATTGAAATTTACAGTTCTTAAATAATGTAATTATAGATCAAAACCAAGGTTCTCCTCCCTCAGACACATGTAGCTTAGCCGCCTCCCTCAGACACATGTAGCTTAGCAGCCTCCCTCAGACACATGTAGCTTAGCAGATTTTGGCTATCATGTTTAGGCCCTTTGATTTTCTTGCTCCCAAAATTATTTTCAGGCTTTCTACTTTGAGCGTACCTAATAAAGGGCTATACCAGAAACGAATAATCCGCACTAAATTAGATACATACATGCACGTGTTTAATAAAGAATAGTGGCTCGCATTGTCATGTTTGGTATATACTGTTTAATAAAGAATAGTGGCTCGCATTGTCATGTTTGGTATATACTGTTTAATAAAGAATAGTGGCTCGCATTGTCATGTTTGGTATATACTGTTTAATAAAGAATAGTGGTTCGCATTGTCATGTTTGGTATATACTGTTTATCAAAAATAACTGTTCACCAATGAAACATGGAATGATAAGCTGGTTATTTCGTCGTTGCAATAAAATTTCACCCTAATGTCGACGTGGAGCATATATTTATATATACAAAGATAGATTTGTAGTGAAAATTGTATTGGAAACTGCAACCAGTTTTGGAAAACTTAGGATTAAGGAAATCAATTTTTATGTTCAATAAAATCGGTTATGAAAGTATAGGTCTAGACGTTTGTTGCAGGTTAATGCGTAAAGATGTGATCCCTATGACCAGTTTAAAGTCTATGGTCATCTATGACCTTATGAAATATAATCAAGAGGTCATATAATAGAATTATAAAATCACCTATGCACCTTTTATGGACACTTGCACCAGGTGTTACCATGCAGCTGATCCCATGTTTATTATCCGTATTCAAATTGTACTTAATGGTTTTTTGTCGTACGATATATAAATGTATCATGATATATATATTGTTGTCGTCAATAGGATTAATCTTTCGAACATAATGTTTGACGTTACACCTTGTAGAACTTAATCTGTGTGTTTCAAAATATCAGTTAAAAACTTATTGATAATGCCGTCTTAAAACCACTTTGCAATAAATACCTCATATTACACTCATGCACAAAAATATTTTCGGAATGTGATTCGAAAATTTAATTAGATTTTTACACAATTCAAAGCAATCTTTCCGAATTTGTCAAAACTTGTATTTATTGAAATAATAAAATTTCTAAAGGTATATAATATAAATTTTGAATGAGTAAGTCAACAACAAAGTTCAAAGTTCACTGATCTTTTGGGTTGCCACGTCACCAATTAGTTAATTACAGTGAAACATGCTTATGCGGTCACCTCTATTAAGCAGTCACCTGTTTTAAAAGGTCATCTTTTTCTTGTCCTGTCATAAAAACTTTCATATGAATTGAGCCTCTTTTAAGAGATCACCTGTATTATAAAGCTACTTTTTCTTTGTCCCAAAGGTGACCTCTTAACACAGGTTTATCTGTATATATATCTATTAATGTTTTAGAATGTAGCATGACAATAAACCCTTTACTTCTTATATTACCTACATAATACATATGTATATAACAATTCTTTTTAGATTGTACGGAAATTGGTTTAATCTCGACTTGGAGTAAGCCCATTGGTTTAATCTCGACTTGGAGTAAGCCCATTGGTTTAATCACTAGTTAGATTACACCAATGGGTGTGGTTCATGCATATGGCATGCCAATTGACTTAACTCATGCTCATAGATTTAGTAAACTAGGTTGCTGTTTATTATGTTCATCAGATTGATTTTGTCCCTACTTAAATTATGAAATTTGTTATGCTAGTTTTATTGGTGTTGTCCAATACGTATGCACCCATTTGGTTTGCTCCATACAAAGAGGTTGCATAAAATGTCTAGTTTTGTGCTTGCTTAAATCAATTAAGTGAATTAGTTTGGCACCTTTTCAAGATCATCCAATTTGCCTGGTCTCTGCTAATGCTAGTACAATTGTTTGGTCCTTATTAATGGTTAGCCATGTTTTGTTCATATTTATGCCTAGCTAATTGGAGTCCTGCCTACTAATGCTAGCCCAATTGGTTTTGCTTGGTCCATAGAAAGTAAAGTTAATAATACCATACATAGGCAATACAATTGTTTTCATCCATACTACCAAAGAGGTAATCAGAATCCGTAAATCGAAGAATGACAGACAACACAATGTCCAAAAGAAAAAGAACAAAAGGACAAACAACGATCTACAAAACATTACACATAAAACTAAAGATCGAGTAACACGAACTCCACTAAAAACCGGGGATGAACTAAAACAAATTGTTTCGTACATAGCAAGGTTAAACAAGTTACATCATTTCAATAATTAATCATCGGCATGTTTTACATCACACATGATGTACCTAGCTATCAATTGTCCTAATGTCAGTATATAAATGTTTTAGTATTCAAATTATGTTTTATAAATAACAGCTGATACATAAAGATAGGCTATAACAAATAAGATTTTCTGTATTAACTTATAGATGATGTCTCGTTTTTATAAGATTTACTCTAAAAATATAGCATTATTCAGATTATATAGCCGTAAGTAATGTGTCATTCAAGTGGAATGTTACGTATGAAAATTAGACTTTGTTTGATTTCTACACCTACGTGGTGAGAAAATATCGATACATCTGAGAAAGTTTAATATGTATCGAAGCGATTGATCAGACCATATACAGTATTTTATAATTATATAATTATTTATTTAAATATATAGATATACAAAATGGTGTCTAGAAGACTACAATATTATGTGATAAAGTTTATCAGTGAATTGCAACAAGTCGATAGTTTCTCCGGGTACTCCGGTTTCCTCCACCAACAAAACTGACCGCCAGGATATAATGGAAATATTATTGAAAGTGGCATTAAACACCATAAACCAACCAAACCAACCAAATAACCAACAAAATACCGCCAAAACTATTTGGCTGTTTCAATAATACCTTGTTTATATTTGCATCATTTTGGACCACCCCTCCTTATAATATCACGACAGAAGTGATCAAATCTTACCAAAACGTAAGTGAAACAAACATAACTATGTCATGATTGATATAAATGATTTCTGAGTAAGAACATAAAAATCTAATGTCTATTTTAGTACTTTTATCCTTACATTGACGAGAGGAACGATGCGTGGCAATGTGAAGTTGATTTATGATAATACAATCTTGTTGAACACCACTTTAAAATGTAGATCAGCAATAAAAACAATGTTTTATTATTTTAATTTGTGTCTATGTGTAATGTTGGATAATGTTTCATTTTTATTTACATTCATATCCTTTCTTATAGATAGTGGAATTTGAGTAGGATACCATGAACATGTGGTCGGGGGCCGTCGTGGCCATGGTCGTATGGTAGTTGGATTTACAACTACATATGCAATCAGTGCCTATCACCACTGATGTTGTGAGTTCGAATCTCGATCAGGGCGAGGTGTACAACAATATATGATAAAGTTTGTCAGTAACTTGCGGCAGGTCTGTGGTTTTCTCCGGGTCCTCTGTTTTCCTCCACCAATAAAACTGACCACGATATAACTGAAATATTGTTGAAAATGCTGTTAAGCACAAACAAACAAACAAACAAACAAACAAACAAATAGACAAACATATGGCCGGCAAAGTAAGCTTCTACTGTTTTGTTCTGATAAATCTTAGAGGCTGGTGAAAAGTCATGCAGGAACAAAACATTTCATGTTCAAATTAATTACATTGAGATTATGCATTCCAAAACAACAGACTGATAAATGGTATCCCATTAAGCTGATCGTTTATCCCTTTCTGGTGATTGTTTAAAAGGGCACACTCTGGTCTAAACGTTTTGTTACCACTTCACACACTCTATGTTTACCACAATACAGTGGTGGTTTAAAGAATAATTTCAGTGTCTAAGCTGATTGCTGAAACATCAGAGCCGTGATTACCTTAAGATTAAATATTTCACGACGGGTACCATGAATGATACAGATTAAGCGAACCGTTTCAAAGAACCAGATGTCACTGCCGCTTATTATTTTTTTTGGGGGAGGGGGATATGTGGAAATGTTTGAGTTTTTATTCTACCTTTATTTTGACACTGATTTAGTTTGTTTTGGTCCTCTGTTCAGACTTGGGGGATATTTGTTTAATCATCCAATATCTCGTTTTATTTCACAATAAAACAATGACAATGTAAGTAATCTATGTCACGCATATATATTATGAATGAAACAAAAAATATCACGTGTCTATTTAAGTAATATCTACAATACTAATTTTTTAAATTGTTGTGGTCAAAATACTGAAATTGTTCATACACAATAGTATAAAAAACAAAGAAATATAATACTCACACAGTCGGTGAAACTCCCATTCTGCTCATATACTAGATAGTATGATCCTGTCTGTTAATATATTACTATAATTGTGGTTGATACAACTTTTGTTAACGGTCTATTTATTTATTTAGATCAAGTATCTAGTACTTGACACTCCTCGTTTTGACTTTATAATTAAATACTGGTCAGCGGTAGAGCTTACACAACGATTTTACCCAAACGTGACAATAATTAAAAATAAATTATTATATAGTATAATCCTCTTTAAAATCACAACTCTATTTTAACAGATACATGAAACTAAATAAACTTTAACATTTTACGTATGTTTATGTATGGAACGCCATGACTGTACTGTCGTTTGTAGTGAATGTAAATTATTAATATGTTGTATTCATGCACTTTTTTCCGTATTTGTTATGATTTTTATTCTTGTTCGATGGCTTTAAGTAATCTTTATATGTTATGATTTTATTCTTTATACTAGACACTTGTTTGATGGCTTTAAGTAATCTTTATATGTTATGATTTTATTCTTTATATTAAACACTTGTTTGATGGCTTTATAATCTTTATATATATGTTATGATTTTATTCTTTATACTAGACACTTGTTTGATGGCTTTAAAAAGTAATATTTATAGTAGAAGATGATTGATTGATTGATTTTTGGTGTTTAACGCCACTTTCAACAATATTTCAGCTATATCATGGCGACCAGTTGTAGTGGTGGAGGAAGCCGGAGTACCCGGGGAGAACCACCGACCATGGGCAAGCAACTGGTAAACTTTATCACTTGCGGTTGCGAGTCGAGTGACCCTTTTTTGTAATTTACAAAGCCGGGCGCGAACCCACGCCGTATTGGTGATAGGCTTGTATGAGTTGTTAGATCCAGCGACCTAACTCATTGAGCCACCCGGGCCCCTATATAGTAGAAGAGCTAGAATGTAGATCTAGATGAATAGATAGTCATAGGAGCATGATCAGTCAGTCTTTGGTTATCCACAGATTTTATTTAATGATTGATTATTTGTCGTTTAAGGTCAAAATTATATATCCATTACTAGAAAAAATATCATATAAAGCAAATCATCAAAAAACGCATATTACAAAATGTATATATTTGCATGTTTGTCTATGTACACATTACATTCCTTGATATTATTAAATCTATATTTTGATATAGATATATAAAAGTGTTTCATAGAAAAATATGAAGTTGTTTGCAAATAGTTTATAAATATTAGACAATTATGAATTAATTAAAATAAAAAGATTATAGCAAAAACAAGAACTTCTATATGAGAGATCAAATATAAATAAGCTTAGTTTCGCTGATTAAGAAATAAATCATGGAAGCCAGAATGTGTTGGGAGTTTTAACATGGGTTGGCAGATATTAGTATTTTATCTGGAGCCAGGGGCGAGGAGTACATTTTACTAATATCCGCCAACCCATTTTGGAAGACGGTAATTTATATTTACGTTTGCGGAAAATGTCGCACGCAAATTATGTTGCCAATGGAAAAGTCAGTCACATTCACCGGCGCATATGCGAATGAGATTATACCATCGATAAATCTCGCGTTTGTCTACAAAGCGAAAGAAGGAGTTCATGTTAGAATATTCTATAAGACATCAATCATGGTGTCCATATATTGAGCAGAATAATTACAGAAATAAATCATGAGACAAATTAACGCGTAATGTTTGTTGATTGATTGGAGATCGAATGTTCTTTAATATGAACATGGAATATTTGAGTATATATTTCTCAATGCATTTTTTTATGTTTGCCAACAGCATGCACAGCTACAACTAATGAGCAACAGTCTGTTTGTAGTGGTGGTTAGACTTTCAGGCCATATACATACCCCCCCTTTTCCTTGTGACAATCAAAGCATTTGTCTGTAGGCCACCACAATCCAACATTTACATACATAATTTAATTGTTGGCTGTCATTTTCTTGCGCTCGTCATGTATATAGCTGGAAAACTACTCATGAGATGTCAAAGAACAGTAATCAGATGCCGTAAGTCGAAGAAGGACAGACAATACAACGGCCACAAAATAGACCACCAATGATATACAAACATTACACAGTAAACAAGAAGGACAGACAATACAACGGCCACAAAATAGACCACCAATGATATACAAACATTACACAGTAAACAAGAAGGACAGACAATACAACGGCCACAAAATAGACCACCAATGATATACAAACATTACACAGTAAACAAGAAGGACAGACAATACAACGGCCACAAAATAGACCACCAATGATATACAAACATTACACAGTAAACAAGAAGGACAGACAATACAACGGCCACAAAATAGACCACCAATGATATACAAACATCACACAGTAAACAAAAATTTAGCAACACGACCCTCTCCCCCCAAATCCCCACCCAAAAAACAAACAAACGGGGTAGAACTCTGGAGTTCCAGATGGATAATCAGACGACCATGTGTAAAAAGTATAACACCCTACACATACAGCAAATCGACAGTAATATACACTGATGGTGTTCCGTACTTACTCATACATGCGGGAAATTAATGATTTACATAAATTCAAGTAACACCAAGTTGCCTAAGGCATTTGTCTGAAGGTAACAATTGTTTGACAAATGTAAATATCTGTGGTTAAAGTTTAAATGTAATGATTAAAAAAAAATATATGTGGATAATCGATAAAAAAAAACTTTGAAAGTTAATTGATAATGATAAATTATGTAAATCCATGTACATACAAGATAAAATCTTTAATTGGAATTCTCAAGCAAAAATATGTTTGACCTTCGGCTTAGCAAATTATTGCGTAAAAATAATATATATAAATATACACAAGCAAGTGACAACCAAACAAAACAATGGAAGACTACCATCGAATGAGATTACTTCAAATAAAAAAAACAGAATAATTATATGTTTTAGTTGTAAAGATGTAATGCTTACATAATAGACGTATGCCAATTTCACGTTGAATGACAAAAAAAAAAAAAAGAGCAAAAAAACACATTTTTTATTTTTTTTTTAGCTTAGTTTGAAACAGGAAAACATAATGTGTTATGTACAATATGACAAATGGACAGAGAAGAAGGGACAGGAACAACACAGATTCATTTATTATTATTTAATATGTATGTACAAGACTTCGCATCACTGTACTATTAATAATCAGGTTAAACTTAACATGTTCCTCCAACTAACAAAGGTTTGACGTAACAGGCTATATTCACAAGGGATGACATTTGAACCGGCAACTAACTGTGCCGGGCATTACACTTTGATTTGTTCATTGGGAATACATCTTTATAAACATAAACATACCCTTGTATCTTTAGTAATATTAAATTGGTGCATTGCTGTAGACCAGATGGCTTCAGAAGTAGCCATTCGAGTTAGTTTCTATAAATGTGAAAGAAGGAGTTATCAAGAATAGACAATCTAGAGACACAGGCAACATTGAGAACACAACGAAGATAGAAAAAGGATAAAAAATCACAAAAACATTGTCAAACACATACCCCACCAAATAATAATAATAATAAAAAGAAGAAGACAGAATAATAACAACCTGGAATGAACTCATATGGTGGCGTAGGAAAAGTAGTTCCCATTTCTTATGAGACAATCACCCTGTTACTCATAGTGAAGCCCGATAAGCGCATTGTCTGTGATATTGGAAAGAAAACAGTGAAAAGAGAACAAAATGCAGTTCCGTTTGAGAAGTAGATATTTCGTAATGAGCAACTAGGTCATGGTTATGACCGTATCATTTTTGTAGTGGTCATGTTAATCTAGGAGCGCAATATTGACTTTTTTTGTTATACATCTAATTTCAAGATCATATTGAATGGTTTTTTTTTGTTTTTTTTAATGTTTTCATTGTTTTAAATAAAATGTTTAAACCACGAACTCCAGACAAAAATCAAGTACAGACGTTCGAATGGTAAGAAGCTTATCATAATCAGTGGGGTAGTACTCTTGTCGTATTTTTAGGTATTGATATTGATATTGTAAGCCATAATTTCTAAATAAACGTACAAAAAAATACTAAATTAAACAAGAACTCGACAAATTATATTAACAAAATGTCTTAATGTGGAAGTCGCATAATTTACACAAAGGTAGAACCATTTAATTGGACACCATGAGCTGGTCACAAAAAGGAAAATAGTAAAAAGACCAGAACATTCAAAGCCGGTGGCATTTAGCAAAGCATAAATGGGAAAACGAAGGCTATGTATTTATGATAAGTTAAGTTTATATATAAATTTAATCTAAATTTCGACCAAATCGTTTTAAAAAATGGCTGAAATGAACATTTAGCATTAAACGCGATAAAAGGTGATACTATGTGAACTAGAATGAAACCAATGTGAACGTTTTCATTAAGATGCTTTATAGAACAAAGGCGATCTGCTGAGCACGAAAAATATCCTTTTAAACTCAACATCAGATTATCCTGAAAAACTAGTATCTGATACACAAATATTGAATTCCTCTCGAAGCACCAAGGTCAGTTACGAAAAACAGCATGCATTCATTTGGACACGAACATTTCGTACAGATGAACTAATTCAGTATGATGATCCTAAAATTCTGGAGAGAGGTCTTAAGTTGTGGTTTATTTTTACCTTCGTTGAGCAGTTGGCAAAACAAAAGTAGATAAAATGATTATGTGCTAGAGTTGTGCTTCACTTGGGAAATAAACATGCTATAGGATGGGTTAGCTACAGAAATAATTGTATTCAAGATAATTTGAATACAAACACATTATTTGGTGGATCTGCTACTCAAAATAACACGGGATACAAACACTCTGCTACTTAGATACAAACACACTAAATGATGGGTCTACTGCGGAGGGTCATCTGAAATACAATACCATATATGACGGGTTTGTTCCCCAAGATAGCCTGGAATACAAACACCCTGTGTGATGGGTTTGTTCCCCAAGATAGCCTGGAATACAAACACCCTGTGTGATGGGTTTGTTCCCCAAGATAGCCTGGAATACAAACACCCTGTGTGATGGGTTTGTTACTCAAGATAGCCTGGAATACAAACACCCTGTGTGATGGGTTTGTTCCCCAAGATAGCCTGGAATACAAACACCCTGTGTGATGGGTTTGTTCCCCAAGATAGCCTGGAATACAAACACCCTGTGTGATGGGTTTGTTACTCAAGATAGCCTGGAATACAAACACCCTGTGTGATGGGTTTGTTACTCAAGATAACCTGGAATTCAAAACACAAAATAATGGGTCTGATACGAAAGGTCATCTGCCATACAACACCTTATATGACGGTTTTGTTACTCAAGATCATATGAGATATGAACTCGTCGAATACGAAAACAAGTTCCTATTGTATTAGTTGTGTTGTATGGCATGGTGGTGTAGTGAGCTGAAAATGACTTGTTGTCATTGTAAGCTTTCTTAAGAAGAAAACAAAACACAAAGCCATGCGATTTTATAAAATTGAAAGCCGGATTCAATATGGAGAACAAAAGTATTAATAGTCATCTTGCATTTGACTTTTTTCGGCCCTTTTGTTTACTTGCTTCCATAGACTTCTACATTATTTGGGTCTATAACTCTGCTAGTGAAATAGTAGTCCCCCGAGGTATAACGTGTCCAGTGGTCAATATTTCGGCACTAGCGTGATTTATTAGATATATTTATTATTAATATTTACAGTATGTAAATAATGAAATTATCATCAAAGCTAAGGTTCTTCTCCCTCAGCCATAGCTGACCTTAACTGATTTTGAGAATCAGCTTCGGCCCTTTGTCTTATCTGCTCCCAAAGATTTTAAAATTATTTGGCTTTCGTATCACTTGACTATGAGCGTACGTGGCTTGGTGCACACTAAATTAGATACCTACGTTCTTGTTTGAACGTTGATCACATGCATAGACGATATATTTCATATGAATAATACATAATAAGTCAGTCCAAACATCAATAAAACTAAAACGACAAAATGATTAGAATATATATATTTTCTATTAAATAATGCTAATCGGATTATTATATACAATACTATGTATGTGCATTTCAATGAACGGCACGATAAAACTTTATTGTGTTTCTATAATATATGAATGCAGATAATGGTTTCCTGGTGTACCGCGTTGCAACGGACGATTTAACATAGCTTTATTTATATTCATTAGAGATGTCAAAATAAAATTCGATTTAATATGGATTAAATTTTCTTTATAATACAACAAAGATCAACGTATTTAGATATTCCGTCCCTTTGATCACCAAGATGTCAAAAAATAAGAAACAGTACGGTTGCGTAATAGTACGTATTTCAAAAGTAAATTCTTTGAGACATGTATCCTTTGTTAAAAGAATAGATAATGTGAATGCAATACTAGTAAGTCTATATTTGTGTTTGCCTGCGCATAGTGGTGTCCAACGCATATTGTGTTGTGTTCTTTGTATGTTTTGGTTGTCTTCGTCTTGTGTCTTATGTTCCCAAATGTTGCCAGTTTCTCTGATTGTCCATTCTTCGATGTTATCTAACGATTATTTCACCACTTGTTTTTATTATCATGTATTTAAACTTTGTACTGTTGTCATATTCTCAAAGGGGTCGTCGTGGGTGTAATATAGTTGTAAGTTCCAATCCCGCTCATGGCGAGGCGTACTCGATACAACATTATGTGATAAAGGTTGTCAGTGACTTGCCGCAGGTTGGCAATTTTCACCGATTACCCCGGTTGGGTTTCCTCCACGAATAAAACTGACGACCACGATACAACTGAATTATTGTTGAAAGTGGTGTTGAACATCATAACTCTAACCCTTAACCATTTCACCATATTTAATTCTTATGTGTATTTTGTCTTATATATTTCTCCATCTTTTCTCTTGAAAATCGTTAATTCCTTTGGGCGATTGATATTTAATCTACTGAAGTATTATTTGTCACCTTATTATCTTATGAGTAGTGATCTACAACTAAACAGACCATTTTCTACTTTCTTAGCCAGTTGTCAGTTAACAATGATTATATACTGATTCTGGTTTATACAAACGATGTTCGGTTCGTCTTTACCTCCAGCTGTTTGTATGCGGGCTCATGCCTTGTTTACGTTGTTTGTGTTTGTTTGGTTCGTCTTTACCTCCAGCTGTTTGTATGCGGGCTCATGCCTTGTTTACGTTATTTGTGTTTGTTTGCTTCGTCTTTACCTCCAGCTGTTTGTATGCGGGCTCATGCCTTGTTTACGTTATTTGTGTTTGTTTGGTTCGTCTTTACCTCCAGCTGTTTGTATGCGGGCTCATGCCTTGTTTACGCTGTTTGTGTTTGTTTGCATATAGTTGTATCCAACACATTTTCGGATGTGTTTTTTGTTGTCTTCGTCTTGTGTCTTGTGTACCCAATGTTGCCAGTTTCTCTGGATTCTCCATTTTTGATTGCCCTTCCTTCGGTATTCATTAACCTTTAGTATGCTGTAATCATTCCTGGTTTTATTTGATTATTTCTTTTTTGGCCACTGTAGATACGGACATCAAGAAAAGAGGTTTAACCATGCAACATTATGTGCCTGTCTCAAGGCATAGCTTAGATTTCCATCAGCTTCATGTCATCTCACCAAATACTACCGCCGTATATGTCATTGATTTTATAAACCCTTTGGCTTATTTGCTCCCAACGACTTTTAAATTGGGTTTCCAACCTTTTGATTATGAGTGTACCTGATGAAGGTTATTCCAGAAATGCGTCGTGCGAACCTAAGTCGATATCCACGTTTCTTTTGTTGTTATTATCATGAATAATACTATGTGTCACTAAGAGGGGCTATCGTACGTGATGCTACATACACATATATGTAAGTTAATACAATGATCGTGCTCACATTCTCATTGTTCGTTCAGGACACAATATGCGTTGTAGTGTACTACCTACATAATATACCCTTCTGTTTACCTCGTACACGGTATCAACTTAAATTATATTATTTACGTTTTATAATTTCGCTGTTTAAAAAAAAAATTGTATTATCTATGAATTGTATTGTATTTGATATATTTTGTATGCATTCAAATATTTTAAATAAATATTGTAAATTTTGTAGTTTCTGATTTTGATCTGTAGAAATATCGTCCGATACAAATTGATCTTCAAGAAAAGTTTTAAGATATCAAAGTGGTAATCAGAAGCCGTAAATTCGAAGATTGACAGACAGTACAATGGCCAAAAGAATAATAAATAGTCAAACAATGATCTACAACACATTACACATTAAACTAACGATTCAGCGAAAATCCGAGGTAACCACAGATGTTCTGGACGGATAGTCAGTTCTTGCTCTACAAGTGGCACCCGGCGTGTCAAAATTCCGGCGGCAAGTCATGAATGAGGAAAACAACTGGATTTTAATAACGACAAAAGGAACATATTCATGGTCATCAGAGACAGACATTCTGTAGCGGTCCATCAAGTAGTGGTTGCGACCGTACAACTTTCGACATGATGTTTTCAATTTAATCAGTAGGAACCCTTACTGCAGTAGCTTCCTAACTAGTGTTTCACTCTCCTAGCTAGATTCAGTATCCTAGCTAGTTTCACTCTCCACACATAGGAGCCGTTATTCAACCAACAATATATTAATCAACCAAACAGAGAACTGTCTATACCATAGAAACAGTGCTCACGTAATGATATCATTTTGTAGACTTTCTAACTAGTGGTGATATGGTATACCACCATGGAATACTCCCGATCAAATTATAAGAATCCAAAAATAAACTTTCAATAAATGACTAAGTAAAAAGAAAAAAAATATACAAACAACTCATAAGTACGAACCCAACTAAAAAATATCAATATTATCTCATTTCAGCTTCGAAATTCTGCATCATTACTTAATAAATTATATACAGAGAATTATTCTAAATCTCAACTTCTTACTGTGATACATCACAAGAGAGAGCAGTCTCACAATTTCTTCATCTGTTTATCATTTCATATTAATTTACGAAATTTCATTTGCTTAACTATACCAATGCGGTACGAAGAAAATTTCAACATACATTCAAATTTGTCAAAAGTCTCGTCTTATAAACACCTTTATTGTTTTATTTTTCCCCCATGGCACCCACCAAATGTCTTTGTTCTTTATGGAGCATCTTTTTACTCTAGGTACAGATAAACTCATAGTTTATTTTTCAAATTACACTTGTAGACATCTGTAACCAACTGATTCTCACGTTTAGATTACTCTCCACTCATCACCCGTGGGACAACTGACAGAGAAATCCTCGTAGTCATCAATTATTCATGAATCATTTTAATACATTTTGATTTGTACCGACGAACCGTGTTACAGCTAATCAAATCATAGACACAGTTTTTTAAAAAGAAAAGGATTTCCTTGCAATTATTTTTCTTAGAGAAAATGGACGATTGGTAATTTTAGTGATGCAATGTTGTCATGGAAACTACCTAACACAGATAAGCAACAAAAACCAACCCGAAAGTACGGTTTTCACACGAATTGACCCACGGGTGGTGAGTGGAAAATGTAGGAGCATTATCAGTAGTGGGTTGCCGAGAATGACGTTATAAGTTAGTTAATGTATGTTCGATCCCTCTCGTCCAGTTGACCAATCTAACTTTTTCATACTAATTTAAATCAACAGGGTGGGTATAAACATGTTCTCGATTTCCAAAATAATGCCGTGTTTTCTAAATAAATAAAAATGCTAATGCATAATATTGATGGCAATTATTTATTCTTTTATTCATACGAATATTTTATTGGTCTTTAAACGATGCTTATCTTTAATTTATTGGTCGCTTACGTCAACTTTTCTCGTACCAAAGTTTATATTTTCTCAATATAATTACAAACTATACCCTGTATTTTTGTGTGTTCATTTCCTCGACGAATAAAATGTATTAATAGCAGTATTTGATGTGAATGAATGACATAAATGAATACATTTAAACCAACCTATTTAAAAATAGCTACTACACGTCTTTAATAGCTTTATAAAAAGTCATTACATTTAAATAGAAGATTTTCACATATCCTGGATCAACGATTTTAGTAATACGGGGTGGCTTAAGTGAAATATAATGTAAACACAGGATACTTTAAGATGGCTTTCAAAATAGTTCCCACGACATTAAAAGTGTTGCTCATGACTCGAAATTAGAGCACACTACTTTGAGAATTGTATACACGAGCTTTTTAAAAGTTGTGGAGAATAATTAAAAGTTAGTGTACGTTTTATGAATGAACGGTTTGATTTGTTAGAAATGATAGCATACAACTTCATGTCTGGATGCATGTTGGATAGCATAGTGAGTGAGTGATTGTTGCTTAACGCCAACTAGGCAATTTTTCAGCCCAATCATGGCGAGAACCAGTTAATGTTCTATGATATGATGATGAGGTCCGCTTTGTGCCAGACCAAAACGTTTAGTTGGATGTTTATAGTGCTAACTTACTGAAACCACAGTCCGTTGATAGACATGTCGCTCCACTCGGACACATTATCCTGATTCCGAGTCAACCAGTCTTTCCTCTCTCTCCTTAATGCTGCTTTCTTTGCGTAAAAGCAACAAATACCAATGTTTTTGCCTATGGTGTGACCTCATCGGGGCTCGAACCCACGAGCTACCGCATTCGAGGCGAGCACTCTAACCGATGCGGTTAGGATAACATATCATTACAATACTATGTATGCTACGTATATGCACCGGCTTTTATCAATTCAAATATAAAACAACACAACAGGATTACGAATTTGGTCACATTGAGTGTTGACTAACAATAGTGGCATCACTTCAGTTTCTTTATAACACTCAGTTTTCACCATAGTCGGTGAAAGTTTCAGTCTTGTATGCACCTCTTTTTAGTCTTTAATGTCTGCAGCACACAATGTACCTTAATGTCTGAAGCACACAATGTACCCCGTACAAATGTATACACATCTCCAATCTAGCACGTAAAAATGAGGAATTAGAACACCCACGATCAACAACAGGAGCTTCATTTTAATTGGTAGCATATACCATTGATAAAAATGATATTTATACTATAAATTATATTTGAAACACAACACGCAGATCATATTCTCATTGTTAACTACGACGTAATCAGATTGTAAACAAGAGCGTTTCCATTCTCAATAATTTGTCATGGCACAATGAGGAAGTCACTATCTGTGCACGTGTATTTATTAGTATTTAAGTATCATACAGGGAGCATTATCAAGTTTTGGTTTTTACAAAAACATCCTCATTTTGATAGTAATATACAAAGAACCCATTGTATGGAGAGTATATTTCACAACTTATTCCGTTACCCTCAAGCTTGCAGTTGCATTCAGAGTTTTTTTGACAACGTTGTTACAGTCGTATGAGTACTAATTCATTAAGTTAATGATATTTAAGAGTCACTTCATTCTATTGTTTAAAACCGACATAAACAAAATAGAAATGGTTCAACGGAGGGCTATATGTCACCAACAGACAACGAAATACATCTAGTGATGGTGACATGTTATAACATCTTAAATGGCGTACACTAGAGGATCGACACAAAGATGCATGCCTTGTCATTATGTATGAAATCTCTCATGACTTGGCGGCAGTCAGTAAAAATGACAGACTTTTACCGCCCCTGAGGCACCCAAGAAATATGCTCTCTAAGTCATATCAGGTCCCATTTTGTAGGAGCCAACAGAGAAAGGCATTACTTTTCCCTCACACCATTGTAGACTGGAACCGCCTACCTCAGATCGCAGTGCTGAGTGATTCGGTCGAGTCCGTTTTTTGTACATATTCTTAAATTTTTTTTTTATTTGTTAATATTTTTCTTTATCGTAACGCTTGACATAATCTTCAAACTGTTGAAGTAGGTCAATATATTAGAAGTAGATGTAGAAATAAGATATTATAAACTTGTTACAGATATATTGTATCAAGTAGGGTATGACGTTTATAACAAATTCAGAGGAAATAGTGAATGTTCATTAAACCGTTGTCATTATAATTGTTCTATTAACAAAATATTTGTTCCAATGGCCATAAAAAGACGTCAATCTATTCAATAGGAATTAAAATTAGCTACAAATTAAGATATGTATACGCGTTTCTACACCAACCAATAGTCTTAATTTAGAAATTGAATTCTCATAATATCCTGATGCCAAATTGTGCAGTATCTTATTGGATGGTCTTCATCTATTTACACAATATTTTAAAAACTTCTACATGATTGGGGTTATGGTGTTTAACGCCACTTTCAACAATATTTCAGTTATATCGTGGCAGTCAGTTTTATTGGTGGAGGAAACTGGAATACCCAGAGAAAACCGCCAACCTGCCACAAGTCACTGACAAATTTTATCACATAACATTGTATCGAGGACACCTCGCCTGGGCGGTATTCGAACTCACAACTTTAGTAGTGATAGCTATTTAATTAATGTTGAACGAAGTCTCGCCAGTGAAAACCCAGGAATGGTAGTATTTTGTACCTGGTATTCCGTGCTAGTAGTATTGGTTTCAAACCGAAAATAAAAGTTGTTCTATCATCAAAGATCTGATAATATATCAGTTTTAAATTTTAATTTACACTCCGTATTTATCATGTTAACGTTTGAATAATGAATTACCACCATGTAACCTGTGCTTTGTACCAAAAAATTATTTAAGAATTGAAGAAGACCAGTGGTCAGTATATATGTGTAGATACCTCTCCGAATGAACAAAACAAAAGTTGGGATAAGCCTTGTCAAGTGTTAATTTCAATTTAAGTGGCTTAGGCAATATTGTGATGAAGACGTGAATATCGCGATAATAGATTTAATTCGTTCAATACATTGCAAGCATTACTGCACGTGGTTTATCCGCTAAATAGGGAGACGGATTTATATAAGTCTTCTTGTTTCCGAATCCCTACGTTTTGTATTGTTTTTGTATATGTGCATCATTTCTAATAAAATATTGTTTAAACTAAATTTTGATCTTTTCAGTACAAGTCCATATATACATGTACGAATTAGCCATGTTCTTTCAAGGGTCATATTGGGGCCGTCGTGGTCGTGATCGTATGGTAGTTGGATTTGCAACTACCTATGCAATCAGTTCCTATTACCACTAATCTTGTGAGTTCGAATCCCGCACCATAACCAAACCAAACTAAACGAAGGGTCATATTGCGCCGTCGTGGCCTATCACCACTAACGTTTTGAGTTCGAATCCCACTCGGACGAGGTGTACTCGATACAACATTCTGTGATAAAAATTGTCAGTGAATTGCGGGTACTCCGGTTTCCTCCACCAATAAAACTAACCGCCACCAGATAGTTGAAATATAGTTGAAAGTGGTGTTAAACAGCATAACCCTAACCCATCCAAGGGTCATATGTGTCCCTACAGTGTGCTCTATTGTCGTTTATTAGTTTTCAATTTACAGGAAGTATTCTATCAATTCTGGTTTGATAGTTTTAACTATGAAACGATTAGCCCCCAATATATTTTTGTGTTCAAGGTATAATATCTTACAAAACCGGAAAAAAGTAACTTATTTTTTAATTGAAGAGTATTTCCTTTGTTTTAAGTACTGTATCTGACTTGCAAAACAACAACAACACAAATGAATAAAATTGTGTTTTATAAAGTGTAATAATTTTCAAATTGATTTTTATTCATAAAGGTAAACAATGCAACTACATTATCCAATGTAAAGATGACTAATCAGGGTAATACAAATATCTTTTATGACAAGGGTGAAACTTCAGTGAAATATACGAATATTAGCCCAGATCACAATTTAAAAACATCCTGGATCAGCCACTCCATTTGCATACCAATTTACACCTGGAATTACCGACGAATTAACCAATAATCCCACCTAACCACACAGTTAAATAATGGCCATAATCCCGGATGGTCTTAACCAATGGTATTTGACCACAGCTGGAATTAGTAAATTCAAATATGCGCTGTAAAAAACAGGTGTCAAATCGCATGGTATACGTTACCGCAGATTATGGTTACCTCAAAATTAAATCACTCCACCCGTGGGAAACACGGGTAAATCAAAGTTCATGTAACGTCGCTTACACTTGTAAACTATAATTACTTTACTGAAAATATAAACTATCTGTAACGAAATCGACCACATTGACTGATAAATTGAAATATGGGGATGCTTCCCTGCTAAAATACTGTAAATATTTAACTTGCATGTAATGTTAACAAAATGATATTATTTCAAATTAGATCAGAAATATACAGATAATTATGTGGGTTTGTCATAAATTGCTGAAATAGTCCTTGCGTGTAGTTTTATTAAAACAGAATGCGATCTGATGCAATAGAAAATTTATTAGACAAAACATATGGATACTTAATATAAAACTCCATTTCTTAATGGAAATGAGGCCACTATATGTTTTTTTTCCCAATAATGTCTACAATTTTCCACTTCTTTATGTTATTTTGCAAATGCAGAGAGGTCTTAAACATGTGCTTGACGTTGTGCCAACTTCCTGAATAGAAGTATCTGAAAGGGGGAAGAGACATCCGCAAATTAATTTCTAGCTCCTTCAAGGCTCTAGGTTGTATGTTATTGATTATAGTCATGAAATTAAGCAATCAATAAACCTAATAATTGATTAATCTTTTGATGTTCTTGTATCTAGTATTCATATCAATGCCTATTATCAGATTGTGATGGGTCAGAAATCGGCCATTTAAAATATGAGCCAATAAAAGACAAAATTACTTGCAAATTTAAGAAAGTCTGAAATACAATATTTCACAAGAAAAATAAATTATATACACTGAATGACTTATCATGTCTGGATTCAAATCTTTTGACTGCAAATGTTTTCTCTTATCCATATTCGGAATGTTGTCTTCTTTGCTGTCTCAAAAGTGGAAGGTTATACCACAGGGTCAATAATTGATTGATAAACACAAGACCTTTTTCTCTATTTATGAAAGTCTAATCATGTACAAAAATGCAGGATTTCAAATTTAAAAAAAAGTAAAATTCATATTTCATTTTATTTATCAATGTAAATCGGCATAACAACATGATTGTTATAAATTTTCAGTCTGTAAAGTGTTCCATAAAATTGATTGAAGGAGTAAAGAAGCTATAAAAATGTTAAAAAATTATGACCATAGTCTGTAATTGTTTTATTTTTCATCAATAAATCATTATGGATTATGTAAATTAGGGATTATAAAATCAATGAATAGCTTGGCGAACACTCCTTATATTTCTGTATGGTGTCTTATATTTTACAGCCGCACCAAGATAATAAAATTTCAAAATAAATGTACGGGTTACAAGATAGCATTAAAACATATATAAATATATCCACATCTTTCAATAGAGCTCATTGTTTTAACAAAAACGAACAGAAGAACAGAACATAACCCATCATGTTTGATTGAAACAATAATTTTTTTCCTGTGTCAATGGTAAATCCCAAATGTAATAGCAATGTAGTAGAAAGAAGAGTTTGAAGATACCAAAGGGGTAATCAGAATCTGTATGTCAAAGAGAACAGACAACACAATGGCCAAAAGATACCAAAGGGATAATCAGAAACTGTATGTCAAAGAGAACAGACAACACAATGACCAAAAAATACCAAAGGGGTAATCAGAATCTGTATGTCAAAGAAGAACAGACAACACAATGACCAAAAGATACCAAAGGGGTAATCAGAATCCGTATATCAAAGAAGAACAGACAACACAATGACCAAAAGATACCAAAGGGGTAATCAGAATCCGTATATCAAAGAACAGATAACACAATGACAAAAAGAAAATAAACAAAAGGACAAACAACGATACAATGTAGTAGAAATAAGTTCCTCCTCGGATTTTAGTGGGGTTCGTGTTGCTCGATCTTTAATTTTCCCTGTAGTATTTTGTATATTATTGTGTGCTCTTTCTTCTTTAAGCCATTAGAGTGTTTGACCTTCGATTTATGGCTTCTGATTACCCCATTAACATCTTCAAATGTTTTATCTTTATTTTTAGCAGTGATGAAACACAACTACATGAAAGGTGTCCATCATGACAGCAATCACCAGTTGATGATCCACATACACAAATAGAAATGATCTTAAGTAATGGTCATGTGCTTAAACCGGTATTTTGCAAAATCGCATTTCATCCTATAATATTTATCGAATTAACAAAAATGTATATACATACTTAAATTGCACACTATTACAAATTAAGAATACTTTTTACACACCTAAATAATTTTTGTTTGAATAAGTACCAAAGTACGAACGAACACTATATATAGTCACATCTCGAAATCTGCATATCATTATTATTTCAAAAGCATATCACTATTTCTCTCAATGGAGTGCTTTAGGCCATTAGACTTCCGTGTATGATATCTCTGAAAATTTACATTTTAAGTTTGGAAAACTTCCTCAAGCATGTTCAATTGTCTGATAAGATGAGGTTTTAGTCATACCGGAAATGTATATATCCGCATGTGTGATCAATAATGATATAGTAAGATTAGATAGTACTTTTATATTAGATAGGTTTTCACATTTATTTTATTTCGATTTATTTTTACCATTTAATACATTACATAAATAGCAGCTTAACTTATATGTATTGTGAGGAAACCTTAGAGTACACCCCAGGTGTATAGAAATATGTCCTAGTTTCTGAGGTACAGGATGCAATACCCACCTATAAAGTGGCGCCCTTTTATTGTGCGGACGTAATCAAAATTCTCCTTGCATACTGGCTATAAACGTTAGAGAATACCGAAGGGGTAATAAAAAAATGGACAATCCAGAGAAACCGTCACACAAGACGAAGACAAACAAAAGAAAAACACAACACACTATATGTTAACACCACTATATGTTGACACGGTTGACAACACTATATGTTGACACTGTTGACACCACTATATGTTGACACTGTTGACACCACTATATGTTGACACTGTTGACACCACTATATGTTGACACCACTATATGCAAACAAACACACATAACGTAAATAGGACATGAACCCTCCTAAAAACAGCCGGGGGTAAAGACCAACCAAACATATTTTTATGCGGAAATCGTAAGGGCCGCCACAACACGGAATAGGACAACACAATTAACTAAAATGGTGAGCAACACGGACCCTACCAAAAATGGGGATGAACTCAGTCCTATAGGGTAAGCAGGCTATAGAATGATTTACTCCCTACACGTAGAATACAACTTGATGTAGGTTCTAAACGCAACACCTTGTTAGAAGTGGTCGTTTGTTGCCCGCTGCAAGAAATAAAGACTCTCCGGATCCTTGTTTTAATCCAAACCTACGGCTAATCAGTACACCTTTGTGTGACCTTTCACCTACGTGGTTAATTATTTTTAATTATGAAAATAGAGGTCAAACGTGATGGTCAACTATTAATAAATTTGTTCTCATAATGATTATGGCTGAAATACTTCTCAATTGAATTTGAGTGGCGGTTATGGGTGATTAAGGTCTACAATGTACAATGTTTTAATTATAACGTTGTGGTCAGTTTAATTGCTAAGGAAATCACAATGTCCTTAGAAAGTCACTGACCTGTCACAAGTTACTGATCACAAAGGGTTATAACATGAATACAGTGTAATACAGAGGTGTATGAAGATAACTCAAATCTGTGTCATCTATAAATATTTCTACACATGTTAGTCATTTTTACCAGTATAGTGTTGAAGACGGTTAGTATATGGTAGAAGAAGTATAAACAACATATTCAAGCTAAGATCTCTGACAAAACAGGCTCGAATCATTTCGTATAATCCAGAATGACCTTCGAAGTGAAATTCTATTTTTGTTCTTTTATTGTAGATGTACAGTCAAACCTGTTTATAAAGGACCCTCTTCGAGCAGTTGCCTTTTATATACAGGTTAAAATTATATGACTATTCATTATTGCGAAAAATGAGACTGCCATTTACAGACAGTGATTTGTTATCTAGATGTGCCCTTTAAGGCAGCTTTGACTGCCATTTACAGACAGTGATTTGTTATCTAGATGTGCCCTTTAAGGCAGCTTTGACTGTATTTACAGACAGTGATTTGTTATCTAGATGTGCCCTTTAAGGCAGCTTTAGCTGTATTTACAGACAGTGATTTGTTATCTAGATGTGCCCTTTAAGGCAGCTTTGACTGTATTTACAGACAGTGATTTGTTATCTAG
>MJUT01000634.1:170812-192072 GCA_002080005.1 Gigantidas platifrons
TGTATTTACAGACAGTGATTTGTTATCTAGATGTGCCCTTTAAGGCAGCTTTGGCCGTATTTGCAGTATTGCAATTCACATAATTTCGTATGTTTGCGTCTGTCTTCTATTCACATTTATTTCAATCGTCTTCTAGTTCAATTGAAACCAGGAAATTGATGACCTATTTCTTCTGGTCTCCTACGAAAACCGTCAATTTACTTAGATATTTATAAGTAATGAGTATTATATCTGCTAGAAGAATCATTATTTGTTATGTCCTAAGAATACTGGCCATTAATCAACAGATTCTAGCTTGGTAGCTAGTAGTCTGTTAACTAAGAGCATTCAATAACCCTGATATTGAACTGTCCATGTTTGTAATTCTTTTTGTGATAGCAACTTCTCTGTTTATGTGGAAGCGAATTTGTGCACATCATTTATTTTTCATTATGTTTGAATTGTCTTGGAGATCAAATAGCTATCCCGTGAGGATGAATGAGATCCCATTATTCGGTTTTACCCTTCAATATTTTAGTGTGTATCCCAAAACATGACCTGGATCTTCATCGGGATATGTAGTGGTCCTTTGTGTGTTAAATGATTTTAGGTGAGAGGTAGTGTTCGTTTTATTGACACTGACGGATTGTTAACAATTACCCTTTAAACTTTTTTCCTATATGTGTGTATTTTAGGTGTTGTTTGGAAATCTAAGATGTATGGAATTTAACCTTGAACTCTGGCAACATTTAAGTTCTAAAAAAAAAAAAAAAAAAAAAAAAAGGCGACAAATAATAAAGATTGTTTAATAGAGTCGTCGATTTAATTTTTAGAATGTATGTAGTGTATGTATATTTAACATTTTAAGTCGTGACGACATACGCTGTCCTGAAAACCATTTGGTATTAATTGCCAAGATAAGCAATAAACCATTTTAAAAAATACACATACAATTTGAAATAAGATATAAAAAAATATATCAAACAAATATAAATATGCTAACTAGTCTAATGGAATCACACAAAGTTCCATCAACTGACATGCTGAATATGATCCATTCAATTATCATGCTTGGTGACAATGCCCTTTACGTTACATGTATTTATTCACCGTTTATAAATGTACTGTTGTTCATTAAAGTTATAGTACGGAAAATAAACGTAAGAGAATATCGAAGGGACAATCAAAATTGGACAATCCAGAGAAACTGTCAGCATAGGGTGCACAACACGACAAAAAACAAAACAAAAACACAACACAATATGTGCTGAACACCACTATGCTCAAATAAACAGAAACGGAATATGTTATGTATCGGAGTGTCATATATGCAAGTAGGTCTCAAAACTGAAATCATTTCATGTCTATGCATAATCCATTCTATTATCTACATATGGTGTAGTATAAAGGGACATGTATGTAATATGTTTACTTTTAATAGCGTTAGAGATGGCCGAACTGGCAATAAAAAACGGACAATCCAGAGAAACTGACAACATAAAGCACACAAGACACAACACGAAGTCAAACAAAACAGAAACATAACACAATCTGTTCGACAACACTAAACGCAAAAACACAAATAATATACAATGCACCAGGAATACTTAACATCGATTAATGTAACACGAATCAGCACAAATTACACCAATACCAGGGTTAATATCTTCAAAAATGGAACATTATATAAATGAAACAAGGCAATGAACTTAAACATAATACTAAATTAACACAATATATACATGTAAACTTGTCTCTTGTCCTCAGTTCTAAATGAGACTTGAAGACTACATTTGCTGGGTGGTAGTGTATACAATATTCTGTTTTGTAGAATAAACGTACAAAAACTATACATCTATAAAGACCTTGTTAAAAGCTTCATATCTAAATACTAGAACATTGAAATGAATAATTTGGTTCATGGAAATAAAAGAAGACATTTTAGTGAATACTTCAATCATCATTATACTGTAGACATTTTAATGTTCAGTAGAAGATAACAATACTTAAAGATCACGATGTATATATATGATCTTATACAATGTAGTACGTGTGCATTCTACTTCCTGGTATTAATAACACATTAAGCCACTAGTATTTCGATACTTGAGAATATATTTCATTCAAAGAAACTGGACATAAATTACTATTTTTTTGTAAGCAACAATCAAAAAATAATAACCATCCTACACGGGGCACTATAGGGGTAAAAGCTTTCTCAATTACATACATTCGTTGTCAAAGGCAATATCAGTGTTTGCCATTACTTGGCGTCCGATGTCGTTCATGGTCAGACGTCGACTATCGTGCAGTTGTTAGTACAGTCAAACCTGTATTAAGAGGTCACCTTTGGGACAAAGAAAAGGTGACATTATAAGACAGGTGACCTCTTAAAAGAGGTTAAATTAATATGAAATTTTCTATGACAGGACAAGAAAACGATGACCTTTTAACACAGGTGACTTCTTAATAGAGGTGACCACATGGGCAGGTTTGACTGTATTTAAATCTTTTTCGATAAAATTTCTAAGCCAACTTGTCCTGACTGATTCTGACGAAGAACAGAATCATAGTTGTGAGAAAGATATTGAAGGGGTAATTAGAAGCCTTAAATCACGAACTCCAATTTAAACCGGGGGTGAGCAATAATTTTGTAAGAATAAACAAACTATTTTCCTTTACGTTTATGTTATTCGTTTATTGCCTTATAATAACTCGTTCTACAGAACAGTGAACTAAATAATAATATTTTAATTCTTCATATTATAATTCACAATGAATAATTCTTTGGTTTGTAATTGCCTTTTATTTATTTATTTATTTATTTAGGATAGAAAAATAAATAAGAATTAATCAGTAAATAGATTTTCTACGTCGATCGTACGTATGTATATACGTTTATGATATAACTTGTTTTGACGGAATATAGATTCAACAATATACATGTATTCAGAGTTAAATTATTAACAAAATTGTCTATTTAAAGCCTCCTTTGAAATAAACAGTTTACTTCCGAATCAATTCTAATTTAATATCTTTAATACAACACACTACAGGGGCTGTAAGGTATATATGAAATATTATATGTTTACAGCTGTATATAAAAATAAAACGTAGATATAAACTTAGTCCGCACGAATAACCGTCATCAGGTCAAAAGGTTGAAAAGCCATATAATTGAAAAAAGTTTATGTTCGGTTCGTCTTTACCTGCAGTTGTTTGTAGGATGTCACTAGCTACTCGATAGGTGGTGTGAATCAGATGTGGATTCTGAAGAACTCGAAAGATCTGTTAGAGTACATACAATCTAGGTTCTTCTCCTCCTGTAATAGCATTAAAACATTTGACTTCTATATCCTTTACACTACTATTCCTCACTCTAAGCTGAAGGACAGATAAAGGGAGTTGGTCCAACTGTGTTTCATTAAAAAGAATGGCCAACGTAGATACAAATACCTTGTGCTAGGAAGAGACAGATCTTATTTTGTAAAACACCACTCTGATTCCACCAAAAAAGTTCTCTGAAACTGATATCTTCAACATGCTTGAGTTTTAGATTGACAACATATTTGTTATGTTTGGTGAACGTGTTTTTCAACAGACAGTCGGCATACCTATGGGTACAAATTGTGCTCCTCTTCTCGCCGACTTGCTCCTTTATTCGTATAAGGCAGACTTCATACAGGGGCTTCTCAAGAAAAACAAAAAGCTAACCCGATCCTTTAATTTCACGTTCCGCTATATAGATGATGTCCTTTCACTAAATAAATCTAGGTTTGG
The DNA here is from genome assembly GCA_002080005.1 of Gigantidas platifrons. Lineage (NCBI taxonomy): Eukaryota > Metazoa > Mollusca > Bivalvia > Mytilida > Modiolidae > Gigantidas > Gigantidas platifrons. The sequence continues at coordinate 174,572 of MJUT01000634.1, forward strand.
TGATTTTGTTGATCGTATCAATACCATTGAGCTTGAAATAAAGGATACCACAAATACATATAGGTGTGTTTCATACCTTGACCTAAACCTCGAAATCGACAGTGAGGGTCGGTTAAGAACGAAACTTTACGACAAAAGAGATGATCTAAATTTTCCCATTGTGAACTTTCCATTTATATGTAGCAACATTCCAGCAGCACCTGCATATGGAGTATATCTCTCTCAGTTGATACGATATTCCAGAGCTTGTGGTTCCTATCAGGACTTTCTTGATAGAGGGTTGCTGCTAACAAGGAAGCTACTGAACCAAGGGCTCCTTTTGATAAAGTTGAAGTCATCACTTCTAAAATTTTACGGTCGCCACCATGACTTGGTTGACCGTCATGGAATATCTGTGTCACAAATGACCACGGATATGTTCCGCTTGTCGTAAACACTTCCCGGTCTTGTCCTCATTCACGACTTATTACCAGCTTTGTAACTAGATTAACACGACGGGTGCCACTTGTGGAGCAGGAACGGCTTACCCTTCCGGAGCACATGAGTTCACCCCCGGTTTTTAATGGGGTTCGTGTTACTCGATCTTTAGTTTTATATGTATGTTTTGTCGATCGTTTTTTGTCCTTTTGTACTTTTTCTTTTGGCCATTGTGTTGTCTGTTCTTCTTCGATATACGGTTTCTGATTGACCCTTTGGTATCTTCAAACTCTTCTTATTTTCATTATTTGTATTTGTTTGCGTGTTGTGGTGTCCAACACATATTGTGTTGTGTTTTTGTTATGTTTGTCTTCGTCTTGTGTAGCCAATGTTTCCAGTTTATTCGGATTGTCCATTTTTTGTATTGCCCCTTCGGTATTCTCTGACGTTTATTTAACGAAAGTTTTCAGAATTATTGTATTTATGGTGAAAAAACAAAATAAAACACATTTTTTTTTTAAAACTTAGCAACCTTTTATCATCAGTATTTTTGCATACATGTATTTGAATTCTGATTTTAATTGTTTGTGGGTTCTAAAACATTTGACCTTTACTTGTCATTAATAGCGTACATAGAGTACAAACAGAGATAACTCAGCTTTCAAGTTTATGTCATACCAACTAATAGTCAACCATATGAAGAGATTTCTATTATTCGATTCGACTAGTCGGTTTTGAATATTCCTTGAAGGCGAATATAGAACTCAAATACCCTCAACATTCCAAAACATCATGTCTGGAGATAAACAATACCGTTTAATGTATGCGTCATCTTCCTGGTGTTAAATAAAACAAGTTTACAGATGTGTGTCATTCCATGAAATATAGAGGTATGAAATGTAATTGGCATGGGTGGGTCTTTTGCAACTGTCACAAAGCCTTGACCATCATGAGGTACATACAATGTTCTTATTGGTGGAGCATGCCAAATGTCTGACATTTTGTTAATCGAAGGCTCCTGACAAATTTCTTTCCGATACATAGAAAACAAATACCTGCACCTCTGTACGATTGTACAAAAAAAATCCATTCAAGTGACATATGACCTCTATTTTTAATTTACATTAGCTCTTTGTAGTATTATATTAAATAATAAATATAGATTCTCCTTCAGTTTTCCGTGGGTTACGATATTTCTCCACTCAAGAGAGTTTAATTTAAAATGTTAACCACAAGCCGTCAGGCGAGTGGTTACAATTTTATATTTAACTCTCAATAGTGGAGAAATATCGTAACCCACATGGGCAACTGAAGTAGAATCTGTTTCTCCCATTATTTAACACGAAATTTATTTCAAAATTTGAAATTAATGCGGGGAAAGGCACAAGACATTTTAATCCTCTACAGGATTACATATTTTCCACCACTGGTTCAGCGGGATTAAAACGCCGTAATAATGGGAGAATAGAACATACATGAAGGATATTTCAGACACGGGTCCTGCTCACTAAATTCGATATCTGCGATGTTATTCGTCAGTTCAACGTGGCATTTGCTTATGTGTGTAATTCAGTATAAGAAGAGTTTGAAATACCAAAGTGGTAATCAGAATCCGTATATCGAAGAAGAACAGACAGCAAAATGGCCAAAAGAAAAGTACAAAAGGCCGAACAACGATCTACAAAACATACACATAAGACTAAAGATCGAATAACACGAACCCCACTAAAAACCGGGGTTGAATTCAGGTGCTCCGGAAGGGTAGGCAGTTCCTGCTATACTATTGGCACCCGTCATGTTAATCTAGTTACAAACTCGGTGGTAAGTCATTTATATGGCTTTAATTAAGTTTATCAAAGTTAACCTACTTTTTATAAGTTCATTTATGACAAAAATAAGATTTCATAACTTCAAAGAGTATGAATTTGTGCTTGAGTTCTATATTTCTAACTTCATGTTCTTATTGTTATCCAATGAAGGTATATTAAAATTTATTTTTGTTTGGTCCTTTGAAAGCGTTTTTATTATGAAAATCATGAATAAAATGTTGGAATATTAAGAGTTTTTCAAGAATAAAGGTACAAAAACTATACATTTTTAAAGATTTTCGTTAAAAGTTTCATAACTAAATACGATTTTGATATTTGATTTCTGAATAGCTCCAACAGTGTGGTATTGTATTTTGTTTTTTCATTTTATTACTAGAGCATGACAATGGAATAATGTGATTCATGGAAGCAAAACTAAAATTATTGTGAATACTTAAAAATCATCATTGTACTGCAGATGTTCAGTAGGAGATAACAATGCATATACAATGTCGTATCTTTTATCTTATAGAACTTCCTGGTATGAATAACACACACTATACTAGTATTTCAAAATTTGAGAATACATTTCATTCTAGGAAACTGTGGATAATTTGCTATTTTAAATAAGTAACAATCAAACTGATACACGAGGCACTAGAGGGGTGACCTTTACTACACATTTATGTAACGATTTCCGTTTTGTAAGTCATGTGTATTCAAAGGCAATGTGGGTTGTCGTCATTATTTGGCTTGAGAGGCAGTTCGTCGTCTATCGGCCACCGTCTTGAGCTAAATAGCCTTTAAATCTTTTTCTACAAAACTTCTCAACCGAGTTCTCAACCAACTTGTCCACAATGATTCTGATTCTGAGTAGATATCAGACTTGCAAGAATGAACAACATATGTTACTCTTCCAATAATTCGGTATACAGAACAGAACATTAAAAAGTAATATTTTAAATCTTCATATATAATTTATAATGAATAAGTGTATAGTCAGGCTGAATATGATTGCAATTGAATTTTATTTATTTATTTACGATAGAAAATTAACTAAGATTTAAATAGATATTCTACGTCATTCGTGCGTTCACACTTTTATGATATAACTTGTTTTGACAGTATTTTAATTTAATGTACATGTATTTATAGCCAAATCATTAATAAAACTGTTTATGTAATAGTTATACACTGAGGTATAGGTGTTTCTGGATTAGAAACCACGAGGGCCGGAGGCCCGAGAGGTTTCTAATCCAGAAACACCGTATACCGAAGTGTATAACTAACTTACTCCCCATGTTATTCTAAATACACGAACTATTCATTACAGTGTGTCATAGAAAACAAAAACAATAAATACAGAAACATTTAATTCCATAGAATGATACATTTTTGTGGTTTCTCCATTGGGTACCCCTTCTTTAAAGATAGATTGATGGTCTGCGTTGTATTTAAGGATTAAACAGATGGATTGGTTAATAATGAAAGATAATGCTGAATACTAGTTATTCAATATGTACCTGTATTCGTAAAACATGATCTTTAGGAATGATAGACGTGTTATATTGAACTGAACTTTTTGTAGAAAATGGATATTAACCAAAAAACCATATTGTCACAAATATTACTCAGAACAGCCAAATAAAGTAAGTAAGAATATATATTGAATATTACAAAGTATTTTTCGACCCATAAACTTTTAAATTTTTAAGTGCGCATTTAACATGTCAATGTTTTTTTACCACAGAAAACAGACTTGGATTCAGACAATTGAAAAAGGGGTTTCAGAATAAAAAAAATGTGATTACAGTCTAATTTTTTTCACAATTTTAATATAATTTTAACAATTTTTTCGAGAAAAATGGGGAGCTCCCCCCCCCCTCTCCGAAATCCTCCCCACCGGATCCACCAATGGATAAACTTTTTAAAGAGTGCCGACATTTAATGTTTTCTTTTTACAATGTTTTCCCGACCAAGTTTTTATTTTTCAATTATTTATTATAATTTAGTTTTTCCTTTTTAACAATTGCTTGGATGTATTAGACTATAATTCATATACAAGATTTTTTACTATGCTTCATTAATAAAATATTCATGTTTTCTTTTTCAGTTTTTCAAGATCCAGTTTTCGTGTTATCTTCAGCTGAATGGTAATTAATTATGTCATTGTTGTAGGCACAATAGGCCGTGCTCATAGGGTGTGAAGACAAGGGTTTCCAGAAACCCCTGTTGTCACACCCTGTGAACACAGGCTATTGTTCTAATAACAATGAAGTAATTCATAGTATGCAGTTTCAGAGATAGAAAGTGTATGGTTTAACAATAGACCTGGGGTGTAATTTAAGAAGAACTCCTTTAAATAAACAGTTCCTTCCAAATCAATTCTAAATTAATATCTGTAATACAACACACTACAGGTGGTGTAAGGTATATTTGAATTAAGATATGTTTACAGCTGTATATGTCAGAAAACTAGATTTAAAATGTTTTCAGAATTATTGTATTCATAGTGAAAACACAACAGAATACATAAGATATTAAGAGTGTTTTTAATTTAGCAACCTCTTATCACCAGTATTGTGTACGCATGCATTTGAATTCCGATGGTTTTAAAATATTTTACCTTTTACTAGATATTGAATACAAAGAGAGATAACCCAGCATTCAAGTTTATGTCATACCAACTGACAGTAAACCGTATTAAGAGATTTCTATTATTTATTATGGATATTATCTTAGATAGAATGTAGAACCCAAAGACCTCTCAATTACACAACATTTCTGGCCTTTAGCAATACCGTTTACTGTATACAACATCTTCTCCTGGTGTTAAATAAAACAAGTTTATAGACGTGTGGCGGTCCATGGATTATTCTAGAGGTTTAAAGGTGTACTTCTAGGTGGAGCATGTCAAATGTCGGACACTTTGTTAGGCGTAGGCTAACATGTGCAACTCTATACAATTGTACAAGATACCCTTAAATGACATGGAATATCACCATAGAGTATTAATAATTAAGGAATATCTTGGAATATGCATACAATAAAAATGTCATAGGAAACAAAACTACGTGTACTCACTAGATTATAAGAATTATGTCCCTTTATGCCAAAACGGAATGATAATATTATTATAGATTGACCATTCTACAGAATCTACCCGCATTTATATATATATACAAATGTATGTTACATGACGGGTGTATTATAAGAGGCGGGAACTGCTTACCCTTCGCGAGCACCTGGGTTCATCTCCGTTTTTCTGTGGAATCTGCCTTGCTCCTATTTTTAGTTTTCTGTGTATTTTGCTTTAGTTATCTTCGTTCTGTGTCATGTGTACACAATGTTGCCAGTTTCTCTGGATTGTCCTTTCGGTTTTTTCTAACGTTTATATACATGATCACACAAGAACATTCCATCGACTATCACACTCTAGTTAAAACAATAGAGAGACGTCAACTGATGATGTGTTAACTCTACTAAGACATGGTTGATACATACCATGCGTACAAATTTTGCTAGAATCTGTCCATGATTCAATATGATAATTGTTATATGCCACAATGTAAGAGGATACCAGAACAACTGAAAATAACTCTTGACATTAAGAACACAAAATGATTAGATCCTCTGTATATAATTAAAAGATCAGTTAAGATTAAAATAATACTTTGTTTTACAGAAGCCATAAGGCCATTACCAGTAGCTAAATACTATATTTATTGAATCCAAAATGACTATTCTAACTGAATTGCATCAGAATTAAGTTTTAAATCATATAATTTACTTCCGTGATTATGCAAAAACGTTTGCAAATGTTCCACATTTCAATACAACTTTAATGATTTAATGAATTCAAATTATCGTGGGAATATGTCACAAACAATCTTATGAATTATGTTTGCTAACACATAGGAATGTGTGAGAAATAGTTGAGAAAAAGTAATTATTAATGTGCAGTAGATTGCATTTCCACCGGAAGGATATGAATTTAATAAGATTTGTCCTGTTTAAAGCAGTTTACGAAACGAAAACAAAACCGCCTACAATTAGACTTATAAACAATTGTTAAATTGTTTTTATTCGAGGGGGTGGACAGGGTTTAATCCATCAAACTTACTTAGAATCCCCTTCCCACCAACTTTTCGTCCCCTTATCCTAACTTTCCTTCACATGCTTCGTTTTCCCCAATTTTTCCAACATTTGCACTCAGTTCTTATAATGTCAAATGCAAACTGCCATTACATTGTATGTATACTTTCAAAAGTAATGAATACACGGTATTGTGGGCAAGAAAAAACGTATTATCTATCTAGTTTCTGGTGCTGTTACTCTTGGCTTTGAATGACTGTTTCTATATTTCCTCCCATTGAGATGTTTCGGTCCATAAAACTAATTTAACTCCCACTTCTTTTTAAAGAAGAGTTTATATCAAGCCTTGAGATGGAGGTTCGTCTGTGTATGGGTGATTGATTTGCCTATGTTTTACCATTTGGATTGATTTTTGAACTACTCTGTTGGTGAGGAAGGAATTTGTGTTATTCTATTTTATTTGCTCCTCCAAATTAATTGTCTTTTCATCCTCTCTGTTGTTCAGTTGATTATTCACACCTTCACTTAATGTAAATTAGTCGTACTAACCGCCATGATGTATTAACCATATACGTAGATCCTGGGTCAGATAGCCATATCCCCATGCTACATGTACTAGATACAACTTTATTTGATAAAGTTTGTAAGTGACTTGCTACAGGTCGGTGGTTTTTGTCTGGGTACTCGTGTTTCCTCCCCCAATAAAACTGACCGCCACGATATAACTGAAATATTGTTGATATTGGTGTATTATTCAAAGTGCAGTGTTTTTGTTCTGGAAGAAAATACTTGACTCCAATCAACAGCATAGAAGTGCGGCAAATAGGACATCATTTACGTAAAATAAGGTGTCTGTACATTGATATGTTTCGCGGATATCTATTTGTATTTTTTGCCGATAGCATTAATTAATTAATTACAACACTTACATGAACGTATCATTCCACTAAGAGAGAAATTTGGCCCTATAGCATTAACTTAATACCGTTTCTAATCGTTGAAGTGCCTGCACCAAGATATGAAAGTGACAAGTCATATATATTTGCTAAGGAAATCGATATTGCCTCTAGATATGTTACTGTATCGGTGGTTTAATGGCTAGCGTACTTGTCTCGAGTACGGTAGATCCTGGGTTCGTGTTCCGGTCGGGTCAAACCAAAGACTACAAATTGGTGATTTTTGTTTCTCTGCTAAGCATGAAAAATTAAGGAGAAAGAGCAAAGTCAGGCTTGGTCAGAATCAAGATAATGTGTCCGCCTTGAGTGACATGTCTACCGGAGGACTGTTGTTTCAGTGAGCTAACACTATTAAAGTCCAACTGGGCGTGTTGATTTAGTACAACGCGAACATCATTCCATCCAAGGTAACTTGTTCTCATCATGCAAAATAGCTGAATTTGTGTCAAGCAACAAGCAATCGTTCATTTCAGGATAGTTTACGCTTTTTATCCCCCCGCGATAGCGATGAGGGGATATAGTAATAGCGGCCGTCTGTCTGTCTGTCTGTCTGTCTGTCTGTCCATCCGTCACACTTTCTTGTTTACGCGATAACTTGAGTAAACATGGATAGATTTGAATAATATTTTGCATGTGGCTTGTAATTATCATTACCTTGGATGAGTTCTTACATGGAAATATTTGAAGAAAGGGTTTTGGGGAAAATCTTGGTTTTTGGTTGAAAAATCACCAATTTTGAGAATTGTCTTGTTTACGCGATAACTTTAGTAAACATGGATAAATTTGAATAATTTTTTGCATGTGGCTTGTAATTATCATTATCTTGGATGGGTTCTAACATGGAAATATTTGAAGCAAGGGTTTTGGAGGAAAATCTTTTTGAGAATTGTGTCTTGTTTACGCAATAACTTTAGTAAACATGGATAGATTTGAATAATATTTTGCAAGTAGCTTGTAATTATCATTATCTTGGATTGGTTCTAACATGGAAATATTTGAAGCAAGTGTTTTGGGGGAAAATGCTAGTTTTTGGTTGAAAAATCACTAATTTTGAGAATTGTGTCTTGTTTATGTGATAATTTTAGTAAACATGGATAGATTTGAATAATCTTTGCATGTGGCTTGTAAGTATGTTATACATTAAGACTGCAAGGCTGCTTTCTATAAATATATAAAACTAAATATTATGCAAGTGCGGGGGGATACGTCGCGCATTCATGCGCTAGGCGGTTCTTTTATTTGGTTAGATTTTAGAACTGTTAGGTAGTGTGGTATTTTTTTTTTATTTTCATCTTTATAACCTTGCATTCGTGTAAGCGTCAACAGGCTAATATGCAGTATTCACAGTGACACGCAATGTAGTCCATGGATACTTAAAAACCAGCTTGATTTCAAGCTAGTTCAATCATTAATAGTAATTTGTTTACTGGTTTATAAAGGAAATTCGCATATTTGTTTGTCAGAACAGACACGGGAAACATTGTTGTGTTGTCAAGCGACGACAATAATAATTTGTTTACAAGAATGAAAATTGATGTGAATAAAGTCACATGTCACACAATTGGAATAAATTATTAATAGAAACAGCACTTTGATTGATGTTCTTAATCTTGTGCGATTCCATTAATACAAATATTTGTATTGTTTGAATTGCAGATACTTTCAATAGTAGAACGAATGCATAGAGAGACAGTAAAATAGAACTCCAATATATATGGTGGATATTAATTATATTTAAATTACGTAGACAATGAATCCTTTTAATTCACATAACAATGTATAACTAATTTCACAGGAAGAAAAAAAAGGGAAAAAGGAAAAGGAAAAGTTAAAAAAGGAAAAATAGAATAGGAATGAAAGTTAAAATAAATTAAATTTGAGTGAAAAATAAGGGTAATAACAAAATTACCGAACACAGAGCAATCTTCCAAAGGGAAATTAAAAACTCATAAATCAATAAACAGACAAAATCAGTCAACAACCGGGAAACTGGAAAACCGCAATGGTCCTGACTTGGTACAAGCATTTCTAAAGAAATGGTGGATTGAATCAGATTTTACGGCACCAACCTCTCGCTTCCATTACGGTTCAAAGGTTCCCGTTGTCACTAAAACAGCATTTACAACAATACTGGAAAAAAAACAGGCAAAATAGCAGTCAAACAGTACCAAACTCAGTATCTAATATATCTCGTGAACCATCACCATCAACTATGAGTCCTTTGAAGTATTTTAATTACGACCGTAAATGTCAAAAGCATTTTTACGTCACACATTCACAAAAAATATTTTTGACATTGTACACCACGTATACCAAATCCTTATCTTTATACATTTTCACTATTTAAAAATGTATCTTTTACTATTGTATCTGCAGAGACAGAATATATTTCGACAAGATCTTGATATCGGAATATAAACGTTTTAAGAGATCGAATAAGGCGAATCTTTTTATAGCCCTGGTCCAGTAGCCTGTTTTTCAGACAAAGATGACGCTTCAAGAAATCAGAATAATTGGTACTGGTTCTTGCATAACGAATCAATTGCGAGATGTAAACACCATATGCAGGAGAAGCTGGTATATTGCTGCACATATTAGGAAAATTAATGATTTTAAAATTGAAGTCGTCTCGTTTATCATAAATTTTAGTACTGAGTTGACCACTGTCGTCAAATTCGAGGTATAAGTCCAAAAATGATGCGGATGAAGCTGTATCTGTGGTCTCTTTAATTTCCAGCTCTGGAGGATATATCAATGGAAGAAATTCTGCAAATCTAGAAAGTAAAACACGATTGGACTAATATCCATCAGCATAATTGATGGCAGATTTATACATGACAGGGTCTATCGTCATACAATGAAGTTGAAAAAGCTTGATATTGGTAAAATCTCTGTATATTTTGTATAACATATCATAGATAGATATGATTGTATTTCCTCCAAATAATAATAAGTCTTGAAACATATAAGGAATAATACCTCAACATATGTGTATTGTGCTAAGAATAAGTAAAAAGTTCAAAACATTTGGTCAAGATAATCTAATCTGGAACGGACGGAAAGACACAGAAGCGCAGAGAAAGCCAGACAAAGGTAACAATTGATACTCTATTGCCTTTCGGAAGACCAATGACGTAATAACCGGATATGAAATGTAAATTGATCGAAAGAAAACCTTAACTTTGCTTTGCTTGGGATGAAACAGGAACGACATATTGAATCATGTTCCTAAATTTAGCACTGTACTTCAAGTGAACGTAACTTAAGCGTATTTTACAAAAAGGACAAAGATAGACTTTTAAATTCTGGTCACTTGGGGGTATATTTGAAGTTTAAACGTAACTTTTTCCCAGGACCATGAACTAGTCCACTTAGGAATGGGATACAAAGGTTCAGTCAAATCTTTTCTACTGTCTGCATTTCTGCAACAATCTGAGATAAACACAAAAATATCAGCCTAAGTACGACCATTAAATTAAAAAAAAACTTCTCATTCATATTTGTTTTTTGAGTATGATTAAACAAATATTGTACCCATTTACCCTTTCTAGGAAGGTGAAAATTGTTTTCTACATGCCAATATATTGATATCCTAATGGTTCGTTTCTATGTTATTTTGGTGCATTGATGTTACATGCAAGGAATAAATGAAAGAACAAATGACCGTCAACAATGTGTGAAATACGTCGTTCTTACTGTTGACCTTACAAATGCTTCCATATTACATTATTTTTATTTATGATGATGTCATTCGGCAGATTATCACTACTGAATTGAGATGTTTTTTTTTCCTTTTTATAATTTTGTTGTGTTATGATAGTAAAAAGTACTTTTTTCTTTACCAATTTTCGATAAAATTTACATGTATTTTCCACATTGTACAAGATCTGGAAATAAAGGTGTTCCAAACAATACATACACCAAGTTACCTGCGTTTCCTTGTTGCTTTGAAGGAATGTCTTTTGTACTTACAAGCTATAGAATATGCCTCCATTTTTACATTCCTGCTAAGACGTTTGAATCATTGAGCAATTACAATGTAATTAATGCAGTAATTTATCAATCAAAACCTTAATTAATGCAATAAATTATCAATCAATAGAGAAAAACAAAGGTTGTTTGATCTATTCGACGGACACCAATTACCATCAGAGAACACCTTAAATAATATAGTCAATCCATGCGTGGTGCTATGTTTCCGTCAGGTGCGTCATAAAGAAGATTGGTTTTGAATATATCACCGGATTGACTAATATGAACAATACATCAATAACGAAATAAAACTTCTTAAATCAGTTTGAAAGCCAAGATGAATTGAAGAGTACACTTTATCTCTTTTTATGTTTCCTTTGATCTATTTTCATAGAACATATATTTATTGTTGATTACCGTAAACAATATAACATGATAAAACTGGGATTATTATTGTACTTGTATGTACGTTGGAGTGGGAGTGTATACATATATTTCGTTACCGCTCGACCACTTCTACCATTTCGGGAGCGCCTTTAAAAAGTTGAATGCTGTTTGCGATGGCATTAAGGTTGTGTAATATCTGATATTTAAATGAACATTTAGGCCATCGGCTCTTTTTGTTTCTGAAATAATATTACCCATATGATCACTTCTTGTGTGCAGCGAAGATTAAATATATTACGTATCAAATGCAAGATTAAAAACAAACTGTACCAATCCAGGACATTAAATGGTAAATGGTATATATATGATAATCCAGGACAGTAAATGGTATATATATGATAATCCAGGACAGTAAATGGTATATATATGATATGTGTATCGATTTTTCCTCTGCTTCTTCGATTTTTAGCTCACCTGAGGTATTGCCATCACTTGGCGTCCGTCGTCCGTCCGTTAACTTTTTCATATTTTAATCTACTCCTCTGAAACAACTGGGCCAAATGGAACCAAACTTGGCAGAAAACATCTATATAAGGTCCTCTATAAACATTCTTCATTTCGTCCCATTCCGCCAACAAATATGGCCGCCAAGGGCAATTCTTGTTTCTGATTGCCTAATGTTAAAAAAATCTTCTCCTCTGAAACTGCTTGGCCAAATGGAGCCAAACTTGGCAGGAAGCATCTATGTAAGATCCTCTATAAAATTCTTCATTTTTTTCCATTCGGCCAACAAACATGGCCGCTGTTACTAAAAATAGAACATATGGTAAAATTGCAGGTTTTTGGGTAATAACTCAAAAACCGTTAATAATATCAAAAATCTGACGTGGGGTAAAACTGATCAGCACAGCAAGATCTAACTACCCTGCAATTTTGAAGTAAATCTGATTACCCATCTTGGAGTTATTGCCCTTTTTTCATCAAATTTTTAAAATTTTAATATTTTTCGTCCTTTATTTCAAAAACTATAAGAGATAGATGTTAAGTTTAAATTGCAAAAATGTGCATCATGTCAAGATCTACCAACACTGCAATTTTAAAGTAAATACCATTACCCATTTTGGAGTTATTGCCCCTTTTTTCATCAAATTTTAAAAATTTTAATACTGTTCGTCTTATATTTCAAAAACTATAAGAGAGAGATATTAAGTTTAAATTGCAAAAATGTGCAGCATGTCAAGATCTACCTACACTGCAATTTTGAAGTAAATGTCATTACCCATTTTGGAGTTATTGCCCTTTTTTCATCAAATTTTAAAATTTTTAATGCTTTTCGTCTTATATTTCAAAAACTATAAGAGATAGATGTTAAGTTTAATTGCAAAAATGTGCAGCATGTCACGATCTACCTAACCTGCAATTTTGAAGTTTATCCCATTACCCATTTTGAGTTATTGCCCTTTTTTCATCAAATTTTTACAATTTTAATACTTTTCGTCTTATATTTCAAAAACTATAAGAGATAGATGTTAAGTGTAAACTGAAAACATGTTCAGCTTGTCAAGATCTACATGCCCTGCAATTTTGAAGTAAATCTTATCACCCGTCTAGGAGTTATTGCCCTTTTTTCATAATTTTTTAGCTCACCTGGCCCAAAGACATTATCTTTTATGCAGAAATATAGAAAACAGTTAAGGTAATGATTATCTCCCTTTGCAATTTGCTTCGGTATCATTCTATTGTCAGGTGAGCGATACAGGCTCAGTGGGCTGAGCCTCTAGTTCTATTAGATTTTGGAACTGTTCCTATTGTGTAGTATCTTTTGTTTTTCATTTTATTTAAATACTGGCCGCATTCAACAGGTTGAAGATTATGTAAGAGTTTGTAGCTTGTATCTCTTCTAAAGAACACTGACCTGCTTCAACACTGTGAAGAAGATCTAAGAGGTTTCATCACCTCTACCAAATACTGAAGAGTTGAAGATTATGTCTGAGTTTTGTACGATTACCAAGATAAGCATCTGAGTTCATCCCGGCCTTTAGTGGGGTTCGTGCTGCTCGATCTTTGGGTTTCTGTTTGATTTTTTGAATATCGTTGTTTGTCATTTTGTCTGTGGCCATTGTATAGTCTATCCTTCTTCTATTTACGACTTCATTTGGCATCTTCAAACTTTTCTTAAGACATCTGTCAACAAGTTGAAAAATGTATCAGAGGTTGTATGACTTACCTTCTTGAACAAACTCAAGATCACGTTAGATGCTTTGTCACTTTTGCTTATTACTGACCAACTTCAACAAATCGCAGATCGTGTCATAGATTGTACTACTTGAACACATTACTGAAGTCTTCAACATCTTAAAGACTGTAAGTGGTGCCACTACATATACCAACTATGGACCTCCTTCAACAAGTTGTGGATCATGTCCGAGGTTATATTCTACGAAATAAAGACTGTCTTGAACTAATTATACCAACTGCTGATCGCATCCAAAAGTAAAAGATAATGTAAGATATTGTTTCACTTCTACAAAATACTGACATTCAACAAGTAAAGGTGAGCTAGAAATTTTTGATTAAATATTAAAACGTGGCAGGATTAAGCTACTTCTATGGACGTAAACTTCCCCTCTAGGTTAACGATGAAATCTTTAACAGTGACAGACATGTGCTCAACACGCTTAGGACTAATATAAGTGACGAGAACTTTAATATTCTCGGTCAGTATGTGATGACAAATTTAAATAAGCATCCATGTAAACAACGTAATATAGCTGCTCCTTTCAAATATTAACCGAACCTAATTATATCAAATGTCTTTCTTCCTGACGATGAAGTTTCTCACAAATTCAAAAGATTTCCTTCAGTATTTAAAATCTCATATCACGATATATGTTGTGCTGACTTCAATAGGCTAACACACATATATATCATTATCTTTGCTCAGATGGCTAAGAAAATAATAAAACACTGCCGTTACAGTTCGATAAATCTCACTGTGTCAACAGTATTAAAAATCTAATAATTAATTTAAACAGGACGAGATCATTCAAATGTTAGGTTTTTTGATCGACAATATATTTGTCCAGTTTAAAGTAAACGACTATTTGAACAGACGACTGATGTTCCAATGGGTACAAATTGTTCTCCGCAGCTCTCTGATCTGTTTCTACACACTTATGAGGCAGACTTCTTTCAAGTGCTTTTTAAGAATAAAGAAAGAAAATTAGCCCAAACCTGTAATGTTCTGTCACTGAACAATTCTCGATTCCGTCATTATCTGCATCTCATCTATTCAAATGACCTTGAATAAAGTATACTACTGACACTCAAAAGTCTGTTTCTTACCTTTAAATCGACAACGGAGAAAAAAAAACACAATTCTACGACAAACGTGATGACTTCACTTTTCCAATTGCCAACTTCCCTTTCATCAGTAGCAACATTCCAGCATCATCAATGGAGTTAACATTTCACAATTCAAACATTATTCTAGGGCTTTGCCCAGTACTTTGATTTTCTGGAAAAAGCGTAACTGCTTACGCAAAAGCTCTTCAAACAAGGCTACATATATACATTGTTTCTAGGCTGAACTCTTCGAATTCTACGTTTGTCATCACGATCTGGTTGACGTTACGAAATATCCACATCTCAAGTAAAAATGAATCTTTTCATTTGTACGTAGATGCTTTTTCTGCCCTCTATCACCGATAAGACTGTTACCGGATTTATCTATATGTGTAACACGGTGGGTGCCTTATAAGAAGCTTGAACTACTTACACTTGTTGATCATCTTGGTTCATCCCCAGTTGTTTGGGGGGGGGGCGCAGTGTTTCTCATCTTTTTAGTTTTCTGTATTGTGTTTTTTTAAATTTTGTTTGTCTTCGTCCTGTGAGTTATTTTGTACATCAACCATTATTAGTGGTGACGAGATACTTGCACCTTCAATGTCCATTATCTGGCTCCAGTGTTACTGGGTTTATGACAATTTGTGTTGCATTGTTTTTAGATATCACCAAGTTTATTATCTCTGTTTAAATAAATGTTTTAATGATGTGGATTTGTCTATTTTATAGAAAATACAATTACAAAACCAGACTTAAAACAGATTTTCAATACACTTCCGGTTGTCAGGGATTGTAGACAGGGAGACAATCTATTATATATGCTTGGGTTGTTGTTTTCCTCATCAGCAAATTTTCCGTTAATCATCCAAATTGTCCTACTACTTTTATATACTAAAAAGTAAGTATGTAAGGCTTAATAATACAGTATAACCATAACCTTTCATAATAGAAAATAATAACAATAACAGCAGCACTTAACCCACTTATTAAATAGAACTTAGATGAAATATTAATTTTTAAAATAATAAAAAACTACCTTGATGTACCCTTTATCAGCTAAATCGTTACATAGTAAGATATATGTCAGATACTAGCAATCACAGCACGCGTTTAAACAATCTAAAAACTATGCAAGGTCTGACATTTGAATCATGTAGTTCCTGTCTTTCATCTTTGTCTAGTGGCCTCATTAAATATCAGCACGTTAATTTATTTATATTATGATACACTACAACTACCACAACGTATTGTGTTCAGGAAACAATATTTTGTCCAGTTAGCAATATTTGATTGGTGACATTTTTACTATCCCTGCATTTTTATTGTCTTAATTATTTTGGAACTGTTTTGACAGTTTAGTATTTTCTTTTGTATTCCATTTTATTGTCCCACATGTAATTGTTTCATGGTCGATGCTGAGTTTTCAATATTAAATATCACAAATTACTATGAAATCATTGTATATATATATACAATGTAAGGTATGCAATATTGTTCTACAAAATGTAATTTATTGTAATTTTCGGTGTATTAAAGGTCATTCGTGTGAATGATGAAGGTGAAATGTCAATCATGGTAGACAAACTCACAATCCAGAGAGTCAAAGCAAAATTGTTGAGATGGACCAAATAGCACATTGAAGCTAAAACCAGAGAGGTAAAGCATTTGACTGAATAAAAGTCCCAATCTAGAGATATAAAACGACCCATTAGTAATTACAAAACAGAGAGTTAAAATAACTGAGTAGCACAGTAATCACTAAACAGAAACGAAACAACTGAATGAAACTTTAATTGCAAAACAGAGAGATAAAACAACTGAGTGAAACAATAATCACAACCCAGAGAGATAAAACAACTAAGTGAAATAATAATCACAATCCAGAGAGATAAAACAACTGAGTGAAATAATAATCACAANCCAGAGAGATAAAACAACTGAGTGAAACAATAATCACAACCCAGAGAGATAAAACAACTGAGTGAAATAATAATCACAACCCAGAGAGATAAAGAAACTGAGTGAAACAATAATCACAACCTAGAGAGATAAAACAACTGAGTGAAATAATAATCACAATCCAGAGAGATAAAACAACTGAGTGAAACAATAATCCCAACCCAGAGAGATAAAACAACTGAGTGAAATAATAATCACAATCCAGAGAGATAAAACAACTGAGTGAAATAATAATAACAACCCAGAGAGATAAAGCAACTGAGTGAAATAATAATTACAACCCAGAGAGATAAAACAACTGAGTGAAACAATAATCACAACCCAGAGAGATAAAGCAACTGAGTGAAACAATAATAACAACCCAGAGAGATAAAACAACTGAGTGAAACAATAATCACAATCCAGGGAGATAAAACAACTGAGTGAAATAATAATCACAATCCAGAGAGATAAAACAACTGAGTGAAACAATAATCACAACCTAGAGAGATAAAACAAATGAGTGAAACAATAATCACAACCCAGAGAGATAAAGCAACTGAGTGAAATAATAATCACAACC
>MJUT01000634.1:198708-210333 GCA_002080005.1 Gigantidas platifrons
CCAGAGAGATAAAACAACTGAGTGAAATAATAATCATAACCCAGAGAGATAAAGCAACCGAGTGAAACAATAATCACAATCCAGAGCGATAAAGCAACTGAGTGAAACAATAATCACAAACCAGAGAGATAAAACAACTGAGTGAAATAATAATCACAACCTAGAGAGATAAAACAACTGAGTGAAACAATAATAACAACATAGAGAGATAAAACAACTGAGTGAAATAATAATCACAACCCAGAGAGATAAAGCAACTGAGTGAAACAATAATCACAACCCAGAGAGATAAGACAACTGAGTGAAACAATAATAACAACGCAGAGAGATAAAACAACTGAGTGAAACAATAATCACAAACCAGAAAGATAAAACAACTGAGTGAAATAATAATCACAACCCAGAGAGATAAAGCAACTGAGTGAAATAATAGTAACAACGCAGAGAGATAAAACAACTGAGTGAAACGATAATCACAATCCAGAGAGATAAAACAACCGAGTGAAACAATAATCACAACCCAGAGAGATAAAGCAACTAAGTGAAATAATAATCACAACCCAGAGAGATAAAACAACTGAGTGAAATAATAATCACAATCCAGGGAGATAAAACAACTGAGTGAAACAATAATAACAACGCAGAGAGATAAAAGAACTGAGTGAAATAATAATCACAACCCAGAGAGATAAAACAACTGAGTGAAACAATAATCACAACCCAGAGAGATAAAACAACTGAGTGAAACAATAATAACAACCTAGAGAGATAAAACAACTGAGTGAAACAATAATCACAACGCAGAGAGATAAAACAACTGAGTGAAACAATAATAACAACACAGAGAGATAAAACAACTGAGTGAAACAATAATCACAACCCAGAGAGATAAAGCAACTGAGTGAAATAATAATCACAATCCAGAGAGATAAAACAACTGAGTGAAATAATAATCACAATCCAGAGAGATAAAACAACTGAGTGAAATAATAATAACAACCAAGAGAGATAAAACAACTGAGTGAAACAATAATCACAATCCAGAGAGATAAAACAACTGAGTGAAATAATAATCACAATCCACAGAGATAAAACAACTGAGTGAAACAATAATCACAATCCAGAGAGATAAAACAACTGAGTGAAACAATAATAACAACCTAGAGAGATAAAACAACTGAGTGAAATAATAATCATAACACAGAGAGATAAAACAACTGAGTGAAACAATAATCACAACCTAGAGAGATAAAACAACTGAGTGAAATAATAATCACAATCCAGAGAGATAAAACAACTGAGTGAAACAATAATCACAATCCAGAGAGATAAAACAACTGAGTGAAACAATAATAACAACCCAGAGAGATAAAACAACTGAGTGAAATAATAATAACAACCCAGAGAGATAAAACAACTGAGTGAAATAATAATCATAACCCAGAGAGATAAAACAACTGAGTGAAACAATAATCACAATCCAGAGAGATAAAACAACTGAGTGAAACAATAATCATAACCCAAAGAAATAAAACAACTGAGTGAAATAATAATCACAATCCAGAGAGATAAAACAACTGAGTGAAACAATAATCACAACCCAGAGAGACAAAACAACTGAGTGAAATAATAATAACAACCCAGAGAGATAAATCAACTGAGTGAAATAATAATCACAATCCAGAGAGATAAAACAACTGAGTGAAATAATAATCACAATCCAGAGAGATAAAACAACTGAGTGAAATAATAATCACAATCCAGAGAGATTTAACAACTGAGTGAAATAATAATAACAACCTAGAGAGATACAACAACTGAGTGAAATAATAATAATAACCCAGAGAGATAAATCAACTGAGTGAAATAATAATCACAATCCAGAGAGATAAAACAACTGAGTGAAACAATAATCACAACCCAGAGAGATAAAACAACTGAGTGAAATAATAATAACAACCCAGAGAGATAAATCAACTGAGTGAAATAATAATCACAATCCAGAGAGATAAAACAACTAAGTGAAACAATAATCACAACCCAGAGAGATAAAACAACTGAGTGAAATAATAATAACAACACAGAGAGATAAATTAACTGAGTGAAATAATAATCACAATCCAGAGAGATAAAACAACTGAGTGAAATAATAATCACAATCCAGAGAGATAAAACAAATGAGTGAAACAATAATCACAACCCAGAGAGATAAAACAACTGAGTGAAATAATAATAACAACCCAGAGAGATAAATCAACTGAGTGAAATAATAATCACAATCCAAAGAGATTAAACAACTAAATGAAACAATAATAACAACTCAGAGAGATAAAACAACTGAGTGAAACAATAATCACAATCCAGAGAGATAAAACAACTGAGTGAAACAATAATCACAACCCAGAGAGATAAAACAACTGAGTGAAACAATAATCACAACCCAGAGAGATAAAACAACTGAGTGAAACAATAATCACAATCCAGAGAGATAAAACAACTTTGTGACAGGTAGGATCATCAATACAAGACAGAACAAAGCAAAGCAAACAAAAAAGATCGAACAATATAAATGACCGGAAATGAAACCTTGTGTATCAAGAGCGAGCTACTTCTACTGCATTCATGGTATCTGCAATATCATCATCTCTTGTTGATGTATACACACAATTTAGGTGAAATAATTAACAACGTAGAAGTTAAGGCAAAGATGAAATGACCATTTTGAAATATCTTGTGATTTATTTCGATTGCCTAAGACTTAGTCATTCTTTCACATTTAAAACATTTCATTATCGTAAACATTGCATCGTTTCCACAAAGAAAGACATGGTATGTGTATCTCAAATGTGAATGCAGAAATCAACTTTTTGATCTTAATTTTGAAGAGATTTGTCGACCGAGGACATGTTCTGTTATATTTATTTTCCAATATGTTCTGCTATATTTGTTTTCCAATATGATCTGTTATATTTGTTTTCCAATATTTGATTATAAACGTACCTGATACGTCGTGTGAACTAAATTAGAAGTCTACGTTTTTATATCCTCTTTCAGCAGATTTGGGAACATGTATGTTAGACTAATGTGATGCTAGTAAATGTGTCAACATATCTTTAGCATATTTGAAAAAACAATACTTTATTAAGTAATAATGAAACATTTCCTCAAATACACTGACTTGCATGATCATCTAACTACATTTGTACATAGGCCCGAACATTAGGGAAGCTTCAATTAAGTCTAATAAGATTTGTCACCCAGATAATTGGTGACAAGAAAGGAACATGTGTGATTTCAGAGGTCCCCTCACAAACAGTTCTTTTGAGCTTAGACATTCTTTATTTCTGGTTGCCAAAGATAAATAAATTTCACAATCAAATGTAAAATGTCTTTTATTTTTGCAAATTCACAAATTTATTTTACCATCCAGTTGGATTAAAACGCATCTTCTGGCGTTTTTGCATTAGCAGACGATTGATCAGATGGTTAATGTTGTATTCCATTCTACTTTTCTTTGCACGTGCAGAATCATCTGCTTGCAATGTATCTCTGCGCTTGCGCTTCCACCCAGTCGGATTCAGTTTCATCAATCCTTTGCCGCGTTTGTCAAGATCACCATTGTGTAAAGTTTCTTCAATTTCTTTAACACATGCTATAAACTGTTTCATATCGATCAGATATTTTTCTTGGCAATTTGGTAAAGGATTGGATGTCAAAAATAAAGCCAAATCATGCGATGTTTTATCACTAATATCTATGCTTGGTGTATTTTTGTCTACACTCCACAATTTATTTTCAGACTTTAATATGTTTTGTTTATTAGAATATAGTCTGTTTGTTAACAAGTTTAATTCATCCAGAAGGTTGTTGTCTTCTTCGTCCTGTAACATTGTATTAAGTTTGTCCACTTCATTTTCTTTTAGATCCATCCAGGGAAATCCTTCCACTATTATTACCATCCATATTCCAAGAATTATATAACGGACAAACATATCTAAAAAAAAAAAAAAAAAAAAAAAATGTTATATTTTCCCGTCAACTCACAAGTCAAACAATTGTAAACAGACATATTCAAACTACAAACATAACAATAAATGCTCATTTCATCAACGTATATTTCGTCAAATAAGCCAATACCGAAAACTATTGTTAAAAACTGAAATGCCAAACCAGAGCTGATCCAAAACGACCATAATTACTAGACAAGTTTTACATTTTAAACCAATTGATGAGATTGTCAATCCGGCAAGTAAAGTAGAAATAATGTTGACATATATAAAGATATACTATCGTTAATGTCGCAAGCACTTCCCGGTCCTGTCCTCATTTATGATTTATCACCGGGTTTGTAACAAAAGTAACACGACAGGTGCCACCTAGTGGAGCATGAACTGCTTACCCTTCCAGAGCACTTGCGTTCACCCACGGTTTTTGATGGGTTCGTGTTACTGGATCTTTAGTTTTATGTGTAATGTTTTATAGATGGTTGTTTGTATCTTTTTCTTTTTTTTAGCCATTGCGTTGTCTGTCCTTCGATTTACGGATTCTGATTACCCCTTTGGTATCTTTAAACTCTTCTTTTCGAGGATTTGGTAACGTGACATCATTATAACGTCATATTAGAAAACAACGACAATATGTTAATATCATGCTAGTTGCTTGTTGAATATAGAATAACGACAGTTTTGAAGGTTGAAACAGACATTTTCGCTAGTCCGACAGGTGGAGCTGTGATACTAGTGATAAGGTATGTCGAGATCTACAAAACTGACGTAATTGTTTTTATCGGTGACGTCAATTTGTGCTTGATGTCACACTGACCGATAGTTTTCAATATCAGAATCAGTTCTTGCGCATGCGAGTTACAATTTGACCTTATATTTTTGTGGATTAAGGTCAATTCAGTGATCCAAACTTTACCAGCGGCACACATCAAAGGGAAACTGTCCAATTTGTGGATAATATATATTATTACGTGTAACGATCAAAAGCAAAGTGTACAAATTATCGATAATAGAAATTACTAAATATTCAATAAATTATATCCATGAAAAAGGAATAATATACTTAATTATTAAGAAGATGTCATATAACAAATGGGAGACCTGAACATAATCATGTTATCATTAGCTAACTAAACAATTACTTGCACAGAATATGTTTTCTATAGTTCTGTTATTTGAATGGATTGATATATAATTGACGTCAAACGCCACTTTCAACATTAGTTTGGTTTAATTTTAACTAATCCCCCTACACGTCATTGACTAACTTGGTCGCATAAGACCGTATTGAACACACCCCGACACATCGTCATGCCTCATTGGTGATACGTTCTGATTGTTCATGAAGTCATCACAATTGTCAGCTCAGTTAATTGCAAGATAATTATAAACAATAAGGTGCACTCGATCATGATTCATAAAGTTCATGTTTGTTTTGATAATGACGTACTACACTCTTCTGTGAAATAATAGACCTGGGCTTCTCAATGACTTTTCCAATCAAATATGCACCATTTGACATGTCCAGTATTTATCTCTGAATATAGATGAAATTTAAGCATAAATCATTGTAAAATGCGTCTTCTTGGGTAAGTACACCACATTTGAAAAGATTGTGGATGATGAAATATTCATATCGTATTGATTAAAGGAATATGACGGCATATAAAAAAATTATTTTGGCCAATATCTAATATGAATACTTTCTCATGGGAAATGAACTTAAATTGGAAGCGAAATATTGTGGTTTAATGTGAGCTTAGACTGATTAATACCCAATTTACCCATCCTCTCCACCGACAAAGCTAATGAAGGTAATTGAACTGTTTTCATAAATATATGATTCAGGATCACCTTAAGTCAAATATTTTACCCAGTGTTTTTTTTGGGGGGGGTTATAATATTTCTTCTCAACTGAAGAATTTTTGAAACTGGAGTCATGTCCTTGATAGTGACTCTTTAAGTGGATTGAAATACAAAAATATGATTACAAGTACTTGTTTGTCTTCAGTGAGGAATAGTGGTTCGCTGTTTCATTCCCATACTGACCTATGTACAAGCAAGAACAAACTCCAATGTATTGTTGATTTCTAAATAGTCAAGAAACAATCTGACTTTGATGACGAAACAAATTTACAAAGAATAATCCATGTACATACATATGTGCCTGGTATGGGTATGGATGTCTTAATGCTACAAGTAAGAGAGGAGATTGTGGGAAGAGTCAGACAATGTTATCTTGCGACAGACCATCAACAACCACTCTTAAATGGCTGCTCACGAGGGACGCTGCAAGTTACTAGTTTCTTTTATGCACGGGGAGCGTGGCACGAGACATTAATGAGCTGTTCGATGGACGATAGGTGTATTTAGTTCGATCAGCAAAACCAGAGAACGCCACTAGTGCACGGAAACCAGGGAACGAGACATTTAACGTAGACCAAATGTAGCAACGAAAAAGGAATACTTATTCCTATCATTAATGCTGTAAAATCAAACAATAATGATCAACAAAACGGTCAGCCATAGCAAGCATGACGTACTACTGCTCTGTTGATCCTCATACTCCAAACGCAAGCACAATCAAGACAACAAACATGTGACGACAATCTAAGTCGATTCTGCAGCATGCTGCTGAGGTGAAATGTATACAGGTATACATTAAACCTGGTCCATGGTGTAATTCTTGCATTGTGGCGTGTCATATGGAGTTTGATAGATCGGAATTAGAGTCCCTGTCTGGTTAAACGAAACACGTCTTCGCTGGGGCAGAATATAAACTATATAGGTCGGAGTCAGTGGATTGTTTTGAAGTGAGGTGAAATCTCCAGTGAGTTGGTACCCGTGGCGTTTTGATCTATTACAACCAGACAATAGCAATGGCATAACGTAATTTGATATCATTACAATATATATATACAAACATTGGTAACTTTGAGTCAACAATATTGACCCACCCACTTATTTTTCTATTTATATAAAATGTTCAACAACAAGACCGATCACAACAACAATCCTTTACCAACACCCCTCTCTCTCTCTCTCTGAAGTAACAAACATAAAGAAGATAGATTTTCAACTTAAACCAAATCGAATTGCAATGTAATCACATTTGTCATGACATACGGTGATAATCGAAAGAGTTACACCCTGTATGTTAACTTTTATGTGAATAATCCCTATAGTAGATACAAAATTAAATTATACAAAGACACATTTCATATAGAGTAGTAAACTTTGTCAGATTACAATAACGTATGGTTATTGATTCTGATATTTATATCTAAATTATTCATTTAATGGTTTTTATTAATACATTAAATTCCTTCGATTAAATTTTATTTTTATTTTGTCTTAGTTTAAACATATTTTATTAATTACATTTGTAATTCAACATAACATAACATTACAATATGTAACTATATAATACATTATAGAAAGTCATTAATTGGATTGGGAAGCAAGTTGCTACAATTTTGTCTTAAATTCTCTCTTGTTTTCGCTTGTATTTTGATTACAAATCAAGCTAAATGCTGTAATTACTTCACCAACAGATGAACTTAAGAATATAAATAATGCATGTTTTAGAGACAAGACAACAAATAGCTTTCATTACTTGTAGTAAATTCTGCTTGATAGTATAACTACTATTGCCTTCCAAATATCAAAAAGGAAACACAAGTAACCGAACAACGCAGTGATTCACGCCTGCGCGTTAGGACGTTTCAAACATAGACTTGTTTTTCAATGATGTTTTCGACTGTGATGATGTTCGTACGCAGTATGACGCCACACAAGAAAGTTAACGTTTTATTCCACAGGGTAAAATGTTACTGGCAGTAAGTATATGATTAAGTAACTATGGGTGAGTGTTGATATCTGGTATCAGTTACTGACAGTATGTGGTTAAATAAATATGGTAGATGTCGATATCAATGATCAGATATCAGACATTTCATTGCACATCGAGAGAATAGTATCACCATCCTATTGTATCGGGAATTGATGACGACTGTTATCAGCCGTTTTATTCAATTTGAACAAGTTGTAAAATATTGTGCAAATAAAAATATTTATTGGAAATTACAAGTGTTGCCCTCTTAGTTTCTTAATCCAACAAATTACTTTTTCAATTTAAAATTGCCATTATAAGCCTTGTGTATACATATAAATCATGTCACGAATAAGTGTTGGCCAATATGATGTTTATACAGTAAATGCGTATGTTGTGAAACACTTGTTATCATATAGCAGAGCTTTATTCATTTTCAATTCCACCTATGGATAACAACAGAGAAATCATAACATAAATGAGTTCATCCCCGGTTTTTGGTGTGGGTCTGTGTGACTCATTATTTTAGGTTTTGTGTTGTCCTATTGTGTGTCTTTACGGTCTGTGTTCCGTGTTGTGATGTCCGTTATGATTTCCACATGGAGACGATGTTCGGGTCGTCTATGGGTACTGTTGTTTGTATGAGGGCCAATGTCTTGGTTACGTTGTTTGTGTTTGTTTGCGTGTTGTGTGTTTTTGTTTTGTATTTCTTCGTCTTGTGTGCCCTGTATGGCCAGTTTCCCTTGATTGTCCGTTTTTAATTGCCCCTTTGGTATTCTCTGACGTTTATTTGCAGGTGAGAGAACAACGTATTATAAATGGAAAGAATAAAAAATATATTAATTGTAACCTATGAAAAGTTGGTACATCGTAAAAGTGTGTTTGTCATGCTATCGAAAAATGAAAACACGTTTAGTTTTATATGTGGTATTTTTTGTTTCATCTTTCTTCGTCCTGTGTCTTGCGTACCCAATGTTTCCCGCTTCTATGGTTATCAATTCTTGATTGCCCCTTTCGGTCCTCTTTAACGTTGATTTAGCATATCTGATTTTAGTTCAAATAAAATGTTGTTATGCATATTTATAGTCATTACATTGTATATTCTACAATTCTCCATATAAATGCAATCATTATTATATCATTTACATGGTTTCTTTATTTTTTCCTTTTTCAAAATGGAGTTTAGTTTTTTAACCTTTTAAATGAGAACGTGAAATATTTGATACATGTAACTCAATGAACGTGCCATAGCAGTACAATTATTCCATATTAGTATTATTTACGGAAAAAAATTCTAAAGAAAGTTTATTTTGAATTAAAAAGCAACCAATTCATTTGAAGTAAAATGTTGAAAATCAATGGTGTTCACCACGTAAAACGTCACATAGAACTATTTTTAGAAAAATGGCGGGGTATTTTCTATTTTGATTAATTAGTCAGATAAAAATGCAGTTTTCCTGAACACATTTAGAATGGTTATAAATAGAAATGTTAGACGTGACAGAATCTACCAACAACAATGACTCCACAATATGACTGAAATATTGTTGAAAGTGGTGTTAGACACCATAACCCTAATCATAGCCCAACAACAATGTCTGGATCTACAACTAAAATTGGAGGAGAATCAATTGTCAGAATGAGCCTCGAAAACTTGATAGCTGCTTAGGTTCAGTTGCTGTTGTTATTGTTGATTTAATATAAAATGTAACTTAATTTTAATTTTAGGGATGTTGGGGACTAGTTCAAAATCATACTGACTAAACGCGCCTTAGCTTAGAACAATGTTATAGAATGATACAATTAAATAGGCAAATTACCACGATAGATTGATGTCTATTAGAATATTTAACATATTTACACACTTATTAAAAAAAAAGGAAATATTAAGCACGCCCAGGCTCGTTGTAAATCGGAGTTCTTCTTAATTTTAAGTAGGGTTCTTCTTACTCATTGTGTCCAATTACACACCTTCACGTTTTTAGATTCCTAGGTTCCATGACGATGCTAAGTTGGAATTAACTCCATTTCTTGTGTAGAGGGTCATGTTTTATTTATTTAAAATGTATATATTTACATATACTTGTGTCCAACAAACTTTCCATATGAGATGTTTTCATGTTGGTTAACAGCAACACGACGGGTGGCACTAGTGAAGCATGAACTGCTACCCTTCCGGAGCACATTAGTTCACATCGGTTTTATTGGGGTTTGTGTCGCTAATATATTTAGCTTTCTATGTTGTGCTTTGTGTGCCAAATTCGGTCGTTTCGAATCATGTCAATTCCGACCACGTTCCATCGTTTTCGTGTCTTGACGTCTGAACAAATAGGTAGGCGACTTCCGGTGTTTACGCTATTACTGTGACAACGTCAGCATATCATAGTTGTAGATGCTGTAGATTATAAGTAATTGTAATATGGAGACGCCAAGGAAACCGCTGAATAAATACTGGTGTTCGGTACCCCACTATCTGTCTGATATCAGAAATATACAAAGGCAGATCGTTTTCCTTTCATGATGCTGACAGCCGCAAATAAAGAAAGAAAACAAATTTAATTTTAAAGAAGTAATTGTCTCTGCATTGAAGTCTTTGATACAAAAATATAATAATTTAATTGATATCTGTCTTTTACAGAAAATGTAAGATTTTTTTAAGTTGAGTATCGAACGTTAAAACGGCACAAATCGATTGGAGTGTTTGTTGTGTACATTGACACGGAAGTTCAATGCCGATTAGTCCATCGAAATAACGTGATCTGGCGGACGAAAATAAAAAAAATTTGACGGAATGGAAATGATTCGAAACAACCGAATTTCTTTTTTCTTTTTGTCATTGTATTGTCCGTGCTATGGCTATTGTTTTCGGGAATTTGTCCTTGAGTGATATAATTTATTCATATATGGTTTTCACACTGTGTTACATAAATGTATAAAGAAGATCAGCTTATATGGTATGCTGGAGCTTTTTTCTTATCTTCTAGATTAGTAAGTTGAGTCACTGAAACTGTTAGTTAAACCTAGATTCTCATTCTGCTACCAGTGGATTCACCCAGATTTCCCATGTTTATAACAGTCACATAGCTGGTGTTTTATACTGCTTATAATAATTACAAATGTCAAAAGACCCAATAAGTATTATATATAGAATCTACTATGGATCTTATGAATTAACTTATTTAAACCAACGAATCAGAAGGATGAGTTGGTTTAAATAAGTTCATGAGTAAGATCCATGGTATATATGTTTTGTAACAGAAATTACATGATGACGTCAAAATCATGGAATAAAATATCTATGACGTCAAAATCATGGAATAACATCAAGATCTTCATGTTAGACCATGGTTTGTAAAAGTTCACTATTTTTAAGTTGATTATTGCATAAAAACATCAAAGGAAAAATGCGTATTTATGTTACAAAATGTCTTAATATTCCAATATTATATTTACTCTTTGATAATAAATTTGTAAATATTGAGGTACAATTATGAAATAAATACCAATAGATGTGAAACTTGTCTAGTTTTTGTTCTACTATGAACAGGTATTGTGTTTCTCTTGATGGTCAGTTTTTGTTCTACTATGTACAGGTATTGTGTTTCTCTTGATGGTCAGTTTTTATTCTACTATGTACAGGTATTGTGTTTCTCTTGATGGTCAGTTTTTGTTCTACTATGTACAGGTATTGTGTTTCTCTTGATGGTCAGTTTTTGTTCTACTATGTACAGGTATTGTGTTTCTCTTGATGGTCAGTTTTTGTTCTACTATGTACAGGTATTGTGTTTC
>MJUT01000634.1:211379-229695 GCA_002080005.1 Gigantidas platifrons
TCTACTATGTACAGGTATTGTGTTTCTCTTGATGGTCAGTTTTTGTTCTACTATGTACAGGTATTGTGTTTCTCTTGATGGTCAGTTTTTGTTCTACTATGTACAGGTATTGTGTTTCTCTTGATGGTCAGTATATAACAATTTTCCTAGGTTTTGATTTATTAATTAATTTCTAAGGCGTTTTTATTAATGTACACGACTTTATAAATTGGGTTCTATTTATAGAAATTGTGCCCCGTTTATGTAAATAACACATTTTGCAAAATTCTAATGACAACACCTACCTGTACCATACAAATCTTATTACATTTGTTAATTTGAATACAAACACAATAATTTTGTCGAGAACTGCATAAACATTGTTATCTGGAGTTATTGGTTATAAGATATTGTACTGGAGACTTATGTCGCCTGTGGTACCTAAAGTAATTAACTCGAAAAAAAAAACTATCAATCTACCAAGCCATTTCTTGTTATTTTTAATTATAAAAAAATAGATATTGGCATCTGTAATGGACGTAATCGTAGATGTTAAATTAGTGACAAGAAATTAATTAAAACGCAGTAATGAAAGGTCCTTGAAATAGAGGCCCACGTGTGCATGAATTGTCCATTAGCTTATTCATGCACTGTTTGTGTTCACACACATTAAATTCTAAGAAAAATCTTTTAATTCTCATTCTATTAATGTATTTTGGATTTCCACTCAATACAAAGAAGAAATAATTCAATTTGTTTTTGCTTTAGTAACCAGGCATTTTGAAGGAAACGGGACCATCTATGCTGCGAATGCAACATATACATAGAAAAACCCAAGATCTAGGTCATTCAGGTTTAATTTTATTTCATCAATTGATTTAAAAGAAGATTATTGAAATGATTGTGATTGAAATTAGCAAACTTTTGCATATTGTACAGGATAACCGAGGTATTATAGAAATGTCTATCATATAACTACTGTTTATATTTCAGCTTCTAACATCTCATAACAAAGAACTTATTGCAATTAAATCTAATCTATTTTTAGTAACGATAGTCTTCCTGTATAGTCGACGACAAGCCGATGAATACAGTTAAGAAACGGGACCACACAAGGACCATGTCAATAAGGTTTTGTTTAACATGACCCATTTGGTTGATATTTTAAAACTATATATTTGACAAAAATGTCTAGATTCATCAAAACTCAGCAAATCTATAAATTTTACATCTTAGGGTGAGATGAGCTAACACAAACCGCATACAACGACATTTGATTTATTTTGCAATCATGATGACTATTCAAGGTGAGGCTAGTATTCAAAGTGATTGTGTGTTACAATCCACAGCTTACAATATGCCTTTCTTCCTATTCCTGTTATTTGTGTAATTGCAATGCTCATTTAGACTATCTGAACTAAGCTTTTTCAATACAACCTCATTAACAAACCTATTGGTAAAACATGTATTTAAGGAGTCATTGTTACAAGACGTGTGATATTGTAATACATGATTGACAATATTGTGTTACAGATGGAGTAAGGATAAAACTAACTGACAAATAACCCATACGTGAATCCGCTTAACAAACAAGCAAGTTTTGAGGCGATGACATTAATTCAAACTTGAACTTTGAGGTTTAATTAGATATGTCTTTGACGTCATGTTTAATCGTTATTTATTGTAAAGAACAATGCTTTAATGTGAGAGTTATTTTTTGTCTTACTGTTTGACACTTTTACTTCGAGTTCAGTTTTACATTTTTTTCAATTTATTCCTAATGTAATCCAATAACTAATTAACATGCTTAATAAAAATTCAATTTCTTTGTATACAAGGTAATTTTAGCATCGTATCACCAGCTGTGTTCGGTAGAAAAAAGAAAATAAAACTGTTATTTATTGAATTAATAATGACTTTGTCTCACGGCAAAGTTGATTACAGATGTATTTCAAAGATAAACAAATTACATTGAAAACATGGAATTATGAAACTTCATTTTCAAAGAATTTCAATCTTCAATTAAGCAACAAATTCTCTCACTCAGCAATTTGTGAGTATTCTCGTTTTATTTGGAGTCTATTTTTTATTTTCGACGGGACCCTTTTATTTCCAAAATGAGTATCATTAAATTACCCAAACTGTTTTTATTACTGTCACTGAGTAAATATCTCTGCTGATTGACTATTAGTTACCGAGGATATCACCCCCAGTAAGAATTCTGCACTGACATGGTAGATATAGTTTTGTTTTAAATTTACAATTCACGAGTAATTTATTAAGATAATAGCGTCAATTTCACTCGGGCAATTTTGGCTATCCTATTGATACCCTTTGATTTTGTAGTTCAAAAAGACTTTGAAATTATTTTGCTTTCCAATCTTTTGAATTTAAGTGTACATTGTGAAGGTTATTTCAGTAACGCGTCGTGTACTTTTTTTATCCATATCTTTAATTAATTTCTCTGACGTCACTCTTTTGTTCAAGATTTGTTCACTATATCTTTGATTATTTGTTTACTTTCGATATTTAAGTCTATTTGAAAATATATTATTATCTCTCTTGAAATGTTAGACATTTTCATAATAAGTGATACTAGTCATACTAGTACCGAGCTCTTATCATGCAAATTACTATTGCATCATGACAACACACCACGAATTATACACCTGATCAATGTAGATTTAACATTTCTGTGACGAGCACAATGAACCCAAATCCGAGGAAATTTTCTTATAATACAAATACAGAAAAACAACAGTACACTATGACAAAAATAAGACAAAAGAAAAAAAATAATCTGAAGCAACGCAAATGTGATACCTGATGACCCGGAATGCTTAATATCTTCTACGATATTAATGACAACTTTATATTTCAAAGTCCTCCAAAGAATCTAGTAAGCACAACAAAGATTCACCATTATTTAAGGCATAAAATGTCTATATAGAACAACCAATTGATGATGCAAACCATGTCTCCCAATAGTGTCTGAACATCGGCAGTCCATGAAACATTCTCTGTGAGTGTGGTAGATCTTGGGTTCGAATCCCAGTTGGGTCAAACCAATCAATACGCAATTGGTATTTGCCGCTTCTCTGCTAAGCACGCGCTATTAAGGACTGAGAAGTGAGAAAGTTAGCTCAGAATCAGTATAATGTACCCTAGTGTAGTTATATGTTTACCCTCGAATTCTTGCCTCAGGAGCTAGAACTGTAAAAATCCAACAAAGAATGTTGGTATTGTACAAAATTGACATCTTATATCATCATCATCATCGCATCATAATAAAGCATATTTAAATGACAAACCATGTTCAACTGAAATAATTAATCAAACAGAACACCGTATTGATGACCAGGGGATGACTGTTGTGTTGTGTTTTGTTTTTCTTGGTCTTGTGTACCTTATGTTGCCAGTTTCTCTGGATTGTCTATGTTTGATTTATCCTTCAGTATTCTTTAGCGTTTATTTATGAGACATGTTACATGTAGACAAGAAACAAACAGGGTAATTTATTTCAATTATACATTTAACAATTTCATTGCGGTCAGTGAATGGGATATGTATTGCATATAAATTTCAATGAGATGGATTAAGTAAACACGATCAATATGTAAAATATATTTCCGTCTATGAACGCCGGTCGTTGTTTATTATTTAATAATCTACACTAAGATTTGTTATTCTCCATTAGAAAATGTACAATTGATTCAAGAAAAGTTTGAAGAGACAAAAGGGTTAATGAAACGCAGTAAGTCGAAGATGGACAGACACTACAATGGCAAAAAGAAAAACTTGAAGACGCCACAATGATACAGAATACTACAGATTGAACAGCACGAACCCCACAATAAACCGGGAGTGAATTAAAGGGCTCCGGATGGGTAAGCTGGTTCTGCACCGCTCGTATCATCCATCGTGCTACTTGTCTAATTCATCGGTGATAATTCATGATCGATGAAAAGATTGACTTGGTTGTGACTACGGAAAACGAAACATATCTCAGTCATCTGTCACATAACATAACGTAACGTAACATAAAATCATGATGGCGACTGTAAAATTTTCGAAGTTATGACTTTGCTTAGCCTCTAGGAACGATCTATTGGAAACTTTCTTCCTTTTATACTGTTTTTATTTTATGCTAATTTTGTCTGAGAAGAAACATTACAAAAAAATCCCAATCTGAACAAGTAAGACATAAAAATCGGACAAAGAGAAACTCTCACACAAGAACTACGAGTTTAGCGATTCGAATCACCAAGCTTCTACTTCTGGATATAAAAAGTATTGAAATAGATAGTTTATGTTTACCGAGAATACCGAGAAGACTGTAAAAAGAGCATACATTTCTTTATTGTAACACTCAAAAATTGATTATACAAAACACTAATAGGCTTTTGAGAGGTAATGAAATTATTTGAAAGGTTTCTAAATAAACGTTTATAAAGTTGACATTAATTAAACTTTTAACTTGAGGTAGTAACAAACAAATATACTGCTCATTCATTATGCGTACGGCACATTGTTCATTAGGCGCTTAATCTTAACTAAACCATATTGTAAATTATTGTATTCGGGAGAAGACTTCATAAGTTGGTAAAACTTGTGTCCGATCCCTATTTGTTATATTTCGGAAATAAAAATTTGTTTAGACTAAAACTAAATCATATGATACACTCCTACACGACCAATACCCTACGACGTCATTTTATGTGTTTTTTATATCATGTGATACACTTCTACAAGACACAGACTATCTCAGGTCGTAATCAGTAATTTTACATCATATAATACACTCCTACACGACCAAAACTCTCTGACGTCATAATCAGTTCTTCTAAGTCATATAATACACTCCTACACGACAAAAATTCTCTGACGTCATGCTCATTTATTCTAAATCATATAATACACGTCTACACGACGACAACCCTCTGACGTCGTAATCCCTACTTTTAAATCATATAATACATTTTTATTCTTCAATATCTATTTTCCTTTATAAAACCATGACAGTGGTTTTGCTATTGTATATCAAAATCAACTGCATGACTATTTCCCCGGTGGTGCCAGTTAATAGTTTTAGGACTATTTCCCCTGTGGTAATTTCAGCAATAATGTTTCCCGGACTTACCTAAATCATTCATCTCATTGGTTTAAATTAAATGACGTCATGCAAGTCCCTGGGCTTTTTCATTGCGCGAACTAAACTGCCAAGATGGCAGACGACAAGTAAACAACGGCAGAGGGTGATATTTTGAAAATTATTGATAACAAGGACGCGAAAGCTACCAAAAATGTGATTAATTTATTCTTCAAATGCCCACACATGAAAATGTATTAGTCTTAGAGAACACTAATAAAGTAGACTAGAAATCCACCGGAAAATGACATACAATTTAGAATTGTGAGTTGCACATTTGTTCAGTATAATAAAACACTTATAGACGTGATATTCGGGCTATAGCACTTTTACTGTCTCCTCTGTGCCAACAATTGTACTCGGAGTTGCCTCGGACAATAGTTAGTACTTTGGGGGACAATAAAAGTGATATTACCCTCATACCCAGTCAATAAGTGTATACTACTACACAACCAAAACTATCTAACGTCGTAACCAGTACTTCAAAATCATATAATACACTCCAACACCACCAAAACGTCCTGATGTCCTAATCAGTACTTTTAAATCATATTCTAACATGACGTCCTTCATTGACTCTATAAATATAACAATGATAAAACGCACGATATATTTTAATTCGGACATGCGTATTGACGACCAAATTACAAACATCATTTCTTAGTGAATTCATGTATTCATACAGGACCGTGGTGCATACAAACATAAACATGTTTTTATCTATATTTTTTCCCGTAATAAATACTTAAGACAAACTTCTATCGACTTTGACTTTTGAAATTGAATGTATTCCGGTGACGTAGTTTACAAGGAATGCTGATGTCACCAACACAAGCTGGTTACTGATTTATTTTACGATTTTGTGAGCATTTTACTTGTTTAAGTTGCTTAATTCAAAATGCCATAAAATTGGAAAATGTCAGTAACCTAATTGCATCACAGTCATATCACAGTTATACATAAAAGAAAAACAACTGTAAACATGAAGGTAAGTGGATTTTGTTATGAAATGCATTTCCATTACTGATTTCCTCTTCAAAAATAAGTTAGAATTTTCCTACTAGAATCGAAATATTTCATGG
Source organism: Gigantidas platifrons (assembly GCA_002080005.1). NCBI lineage: Eukaryota > Metazoa > Mollusca > Bivalvia > Mytilida > Modiolidae > Gigantidas > Gigantidas platifrons. The sequence continues at coordinate 217,590 of MJUT01000634.1, forward strand.
AAGCCAGACTTTGTATTCAGTTTTAACATGGGTAACATTATTTTCCTTGCATTTTATCCCTCACTAAATCGCTCGGGATAACAATTTTACGAAAATAATATTACCCATGTTAAAACTGGATACAAACTCTGGCTTCCATGAATTATTTCGTAACCATACACTCCTACACGACCAATACTCTCTGACGTAATCAGTACTTTTAAATCATACCATATACTCCTACACGAGCAAAAGTTACTGACGTCATAATCAGATTCTGAAAATAGACTGAATATGACAAATACTAGGGTTTTGCATAATAATGACAAATACTACGGTTTTGCATAATAGAGTTAACCTACCCGGAATTATGTCAGCAAACATTTTTTTGTTTATATAATTTAGAAAATGCCAAGATTTGAATTAAATATCAGTTATATTATACAAAACAAATCTACCTGCATGTTAAAGAGTGTTCATAAGTATTGCAATCGTATCACATATAAAAAGAAGAAAAGAAAAATGACAGAAGCCATCCATATAACAATGGAAAAGTTAAAACAGTAAAACAGTAGAGGTCGACAATCTCATCAACTATAACAGGAACTACTAATCTAACTCACCCTTAATTAAAACTCAAAGAAATCAATGACATTTCTGATGGAAATATAGGTCTTGCTTGAAACATTTACACAATCTAGTTGGGGTTAAAGAGGTTAATGGGATTTCAATCTCATAGATACATTTATTTTCAGTGTCAGGTCATATAGACACAAACAATGAAACATTCACAATGCTATATTTATAATTCCTACATAATGTCATTTATTAAAACTGAAGTCAACATCCCTCAGGTCCAGGTATATTTAACTAATGTTGGCTATCCCGTTAGGGTTCGTTGGCTTACTTACACACAAAAACCTTAAAATTATTTGGCTTTCCAATCTTTTGACTTATGAATGTTGTTCCACAAACGCGTCGTCCGGGCTAAGTTATATATTTAATGTTTTCTGATATGATTGGTTACATAGTATGCCATCACAGAAATGAAGAAAAATGAACAGAAAAATATAATCCGTCAAGGCTTGGCTACCAGGTAAGAGGTTAATGTATGCAGTTAGACACAATCAGTCTTAAAAGATTATTACGAATTAGTAAATTGCCTCGGGTTGTTTGAGGGAGGGCTAATGTCTTGTTTAAGTCCAGAGGGCTAATGTCTTGTTTAAGTCCAGAGGGTTAATGTCTTGTTTAAGTCCAAACACATATTGTGTTGTGTTTTTGGTGTGTTTGTCTTTGTCTTGTTTCTTGTGTGCTCTGTGTTGGTTGCCAGTTTTCTCTGGATAGTCCATTTTTGATTGCCCTTTGGTGTTCTCTAACATTTATTTCAGAACAATTAAAAGATAAGTACAGTTATGCATGCAAAATATCTCCTCTATGATCTATTTTTTATATAAGATATTCAGCCACACCATTTTTGGGGTAAATATATTCCCCACAAAATTGCAGATTTTGATAAGACATCTAAAATATTCATCATGTTTGTTAGTCAAATAAGAGTTATCAGTATTTGGCAATCGACGATAAGACAAATCCATTTAACAGTTCAATGAATTTGGTGTAACAGCTGCAAAGATATATACTGTGCCGGAACGCGAATGTTTATTTTGCAGATTTATTATTTTTTTCATAGCTCAAACGGCCATTTTTGAAATGAGAAAAATTCAAAATGTTGAGAATCTTAGTATTTTTTAACAGAAATGTACTGCTAAAGTTTTATTGAAATGTGTCGAGTAATGTCCGATATGCAGCTAGCAAATAAAACTGTAGAGTTTTAATGACCGTCTATCAATTCGACACCCATGTCAAAATCAATCTTAAAAACCTTTTTGTCAGTGACAAAAACCCTCTGTTAAATTGAAGTTGAATAGAATGTTCTGCTGGCTGAATAATATTCACCCGGTATTACCATTCTAGGAAGATCACATCTTATGTATGACGTTATCGTCTCTTTATTTAATAAAGACAGTGAATGCCAATGCCCTATTTGACATTTTCCGTATAAAGGATTTCTTGGATTAAGGCTATGTTCAATTCGTCTTTACGCCCATTTGTTTTTATGGGGACTGATGTCTTATTTATGTTGTTGGTGTTTGTTTCCGTATAGTGGTGTCCAACACATTTGGACTATATGAGTAATATAACGGGTGTCCTATTAGATGCCTACCCTTCTTTTAGTTTTCTGTGTTGCGTTATTTGTTGTTTGTCTACGTTCTGTGCCTTGTGTGCCAAATGTTGCCAGTATCTCTGGTTTGTTCATTTTTGATTGCCCCTTCGGTTTTCTTGATCGTTTACTTGTTACAAATACATTCACTGATCATGTTGTTGTACTGTCCATGTTTATGTTCTTGGGATGGTGTATGGACTGTTGGAGTGGAAACGTATCAGTGCAGGTTTTTTTTTTATTGGTGGTTTATTTCTATCTGTATTGTCTAGTCGTTGAAGAATGAATTAAGAGAGGTGGATAGAAATTCCACTGACCAATTTAACCCCCATCACATTTTTGTGCCTGCCCAAGCCAGGACCCGGAACGCCAACGTCATGTGTCGTAGTCATTTTTGTTGTCCTCAAAACATTAGTGCAGTTGTTGACTATCACTATTTAAACTGTCTTTTTAAAATTTCGTTCTTCAACAATATTATTGTTTCTCTGAACCAAATGACCTAACATCTACATTATAATGGATTCATACTTTCTTGCCCCGAAAGAATTTAAAAAATATTTAGCTCCCCAAGACAATAAGTATCCCTGATGATGATTAGTCTAGAAACATGCCATGCGAACTATATATTAGTTACCTACGATTTTATTTAATTATACTTCCTGGAAATAAACCGAGGTCCAATTTGGTAACCGCACACAATAAATTTAAGCTTCTAATTAAGTTTTAAAGATACAACAAGACTTAAAGATCAGGAATTGCATTTCATTGACTAATTAAAAATATATTTACGAACCAATTTGATTAAGATGGCACTTTCTTTATCCGTTTATGTTGTTGTCGTGAATAGAGTTTAAGAAAAGTTTAAAGTTATCATAAGCATTATCAGAAGACGTAAATAAAAAGGACAGACAACGCAATGGCCAAAAAACAAGGACGGAAAGGAAAAACATTGATCTACTGAATACTACACAGACAACAAAAGATTAATCACCACGAACCATACTAGACCCAGGGATGAACTCAGGTGCTCCTGAATGGTAAACAGTGCTACTCTTGTTACATACCCGGAGATGAGTCATGAATGAGCAAAGAACCGGTTTTTGATTAAGACAAACGCAACATATCCGTGGTCATGTGTGACACAGATATTTCGTACCGGTTAATCAAGTCAAATGATGTAAAACAGCCATCAATCAAGCCATTTATTTTACATAAAATGTGAAATGAACAATTGATGATTTTATACATATTTTACCATTTGAAATTATCAACGAAAACCTAAGTTATATCAAAATGACTTACAGTGGACATATCATATTTCATCTATGATGAAATTTCCGGTGCAAAATCAAGGTAATTGATTGTGATATCAACAATCTGGCTGAATTAAATCAGGTAATTGAATTTAACTGTACCACTCTTGGTAGATACATTTAAATCGTAAAAATAAAGATAGAAAACCTTGAATATGTAATCGACATAGTTCATGATTGATATATTATTGTTTAACATCTAGCGAGTAGTATGCCAACTAAATTCTCGCAGCCGCAAGTGATAAAGTTTACCAGTTGCTTGCCCATGGTCGGTGGTTCTCTCCGGGTACTCCGGCTTCTTTCACCACTAAAACTGGTCGCCATGATATAGCTGAAATATTGCTGAAAGTGGCGTTAAACACCAAAAATCAAATCAAATAAATCCAAATAAATTCAGGACGACAACACAACAATTGCTTCAATATCTAAAAACTGATCAAGTAACAGGGGGAAATCGAAGGGGACAACCCAGACACCAACTTTTGACTTCTACTGGAAATGAATGGAGAGTTGGGTAGGATTTATATTTTTGAAGCGGAAACAATGACATAATACAAAAGAAAATACAAAATCTCAGAAATAACAACGATTAAATCAAAAGGTCAAAGGGACTAGCTGATCTCCAGTGTGTCATAGGTCACAGTCAAATGTAACAGCTATTAAATAAAACACACTAAATTTCCAAGACAAATGACTGTTTGCATAGATGTTGAATGAGCACTATAACCAACTGTATCAGTTTTAGATCGATTATATCATATTTATTGTTCTACGTGGCTGCAAAAATAAAGATATTATCATGATATATTCGCGAAAATTGCAAAAAATGAAATGAAATGATCATGAAGACGTTGTCTTTAGATCTTACATAGTCTAGTCTGTGTACTATATATAAATTAATAAAACAATGTGGTATATGTCAAGATTGAAAACATAAATAAAATGTTACTTTTTTTTTATTGATGTTAATCCGCATATTACTTTTTATACCATTTGTAATGTAGCAAATTCAGCTGAAAGAAAGTTTTTACAACTGAATTAAATATTCCTATCGTTTCGTGCTATGAAAGTCATAGTTAAATGAAGTGTACTGCACACTTGAAACATAAAATTCGCATCTACAGTATCGGCTGATACACTCGTAGCAAATTCGTGTAAATGGAAGGAACTATACATCTACATAATTCAAATGCCCAGTCTTGCAAAATCATAGCAAATTGAGCCAAAGATACATTTATCGCAATTTAAAACATAACGAATCCAGCTAAGCATATCATTTTATAAACTTGAACCCTACTTATTCATGATCGCAGTCTCTTGATAAAAAAAAATCAAAGGAATATCAACAAAGAGAAATAAAATCGCAAATTCAAATCATAGAAAATCGAGACTTCCGCAGACCTAAACATCGGTCCCGTGCTTACTTAAAATGTACAGTGTGTGAGAAAAATGTATAACAGTTTTACTCCCTGTAAAACTAATGAGCTCGATTAGTATGTGATTGTTAACGTTACATAAAATACCATACAGTAAAAACAGTTCCACAATCCTATCCGAAAAATCGTAGAAACATGTAAAATCGACACCCCTAACACATGCATACATGATCGCTCACTCTTCTGGCTTGGTACAAACAATTCAATAACAAGTAACACGATTAAGCTAGTTTTATAAGCTCAAATCTCCCCTCTTAGTGAAATTGAGCGGTCATGAACTTGTTTTTCAAAACGTGAGAAACATGTAGACATTCATTGTTGTAAATGACGCCGAATTCTGGCCCAGACGCCCTAGCAACCGTTTATCAGTTAAATGCTAGTACATAAGGCCATCCGAAGCCATACACATATATAAGGAAACCTTAGTCAACTTTGAACTAAAGTCTTAATTGTCATTCAATCGTCATCTGTATGCTAGTGACATAATACTTTTCATCAAGGCGTTGATATCTTCCGAACAACTGTTTGAAAGATACGATTAAACGATTATGTAAAAGATACGATTAAACGATTATGTAAAAATCCTTGAATTAATAGTTAAGTACTCAGAAATCGGTGACGTTGTAAAAAGTCTAAATAGAAACTGCAAGTTCGAACGTAGCGCATGAGTTGTGAAATATAATTTCCATACGCCGGAGCGTAAAAACAGTGTATAATACCGAAATCAAGCGATAAATATCCCTTCCAAAATTGAATGGGCAGCCAAGCAAAAAAGTGAAATATACTTGTGAAATTGTCATTATGAAATATATCTTCGCCAAGGGCTTTTCACAAATTTCAAATCGTAATTTGGACTGAGTTTTTTTTCAGCGTTCCAGTAAAATCGACACTGATCAATCACAATCGTGAACCGACAGATTTACTCGTGATATTATTTTATTTATGAGTCTGCGCGATGAGATGTCTACTATTGAAAGTAACAATTCTATAATTTTGACTTTGTAGAGTAATTACAAAAACAACCCCGTAGATATCTAGTTTAGTGCGCAAAACTCTTGTACGCTTAGAAAATTGTTTTGTTCTCATATGTAAATGACTTTAGATTCTTCATATTAGTATGAGGAATTTCAGATTGAATGTAGTCTTCCTGTGGTTCATAGCTATTCGCTCCATATGGGGTTTGATAATAAAGTTATAATGGCCTTTCTCATTTCAATAACACAATAGCAATATTTTCATAGTGATTGTATAATCTAGTTTGGAGGATTATCCATCTTTTCTATTATATAATAAAAACGTGAATATCGAATTTTGCTGCATCGTAGTATTTGGTGTAAGAAAGTGGTCAATATCTATATACTCGCTCCAATGAAAATGGCATCTTCGTACGGCTCTTTAATGTGGAGGTAAATTTTTCTCATTTCAACTTAAAACTGGAGTCATTTGTTTTTATGTGTCTGATACTTTGTAATGATACACATCCAAGGACAAGACAATCTAAACACTATTGTAATATATTGTTAGAATTATTTAGAATCAAGCACCAGTGTTGACCTTAAATTAATATATACCTATCTTGTGCACTTAATTTTGGCAGATTTGCCGTTTAATTGAAATGTATAAATATATAAGTTATTATATGCATTAAAATATAGAAATACATAGATATACATATATAATTGAGTGCGCACGACGCGTTTCTGGAATGACCTTCACCAGGTACACGCATATCAATAAATTGGAAAACCAAATAATTTGAGTCTATATACACAAGAAAATCAAGACGTAAACAGAATAGTCTAAATTTGCTGAAGTCACCTATGCCTGCTGGAGATAGAAGCAAGCTTTAAACTAAAAACTAAGATTCTCCTTCCTCAGACACAGGTGACCTTAGCCGATTTTGGCTACCCTGTTTAGACCCTCCTCCCTCAGACACAGGTGACCTTAGACGATTTTGGCTATCCTGTTTAGATGCTTTGGTTTCCTTGCTCCCAAAGACTCTTAAATCATTTGGCTTTCAAATAGTATAGCTTTGAGCCTGTCTGATGAAGAAATAGTATAGCTTTGAGCCTGTCTGATGAAGAAATAGTATAGCTTTGAGCCTGTCTGATGAAGGTTATTCCAGAAAAAAACGTTGCGCGCACTAAATATGATATTGAAGTTTTTATTTTTAATAAATTACATTACATTATTTATGAACTATAAACCTGTTTTTTAAGCTAAATTATGAATTTCTCACGAGATCGTATTGTAGTCACTGGCTGTTCACCATGGACAAGTAAATTATACTAGATTCCTGGGTTTTTATTACGCTAAAACCTGCTTGTAAGAAATTAAGAAATATGTTGTCTCGGAGAAAGAAATTAAAATAGACGACTAACCGCATGGGATGACATACCTGGTACTAATTCAGCGTTGAAGACAACTTCTTTTCCGGCGCACAAAATTAGATATTTACGTTATCATTGCTATCATCTGGTGGACTATATGTCTCCTATGGCAAAACTTGCCCAGTTGTCGGCGCTTATGTACCGACATGGTTTATAACATATATTTCTCCAATTATGACGTCGTTTTAACCCCGCTGAACCAGTGGTGGAAAAATCTGTAATCCTCTAGAGGATTAAAATGTCTCGTGCCTTTCCCCGCATTTGACTCGTTTGACTCGTTTGACGGCTTTTGAAATAAAGTTCGTGTTAAATAATGGTAGAAACAAATTCTCCTTCAGTTGCACATGTGGGTTACAGTATTTCTCCACTCTCGAGAGTTAAACTAAACAGTTTAACCACTCGCCTTTCGGCTCATGGTTAACATTTTTAATTTAACTCTCTCGCGTGGAGAAATATCGTAGCCCACATGGGCAACTGAAGGGGAATCTATATTTATATTTGAAATTTACAGTTCCTAAATATTGTAATTTATTAAAACTAATGTTAATAACACGTAACTATAATTAGCCTTAGATGATTTAGCGCTGTCCTGTTTAGTCTGCTAGCTTGCTTAACTACCAACAAATTAGTTGACTTTCCAATCTTCTAAATATGAGCGTATCTGATGAAAGTTATTCCAGAACAGCGTTGTGCGCACTAAATTAGATATCTACGTTTTCACTCTTACAAATTGGGTATCGAGTAAAATTGTAACGTGAAAGAAAGTGTAGCGGTGATTTAAGCATAGTATATAATCCTAATGCAGCATATGTATATTAGTGATAGTTATTTTAAAGGAATAACTTGTGGTAAAGTCTTCAAAATCTTATATCAGTATAAAATATTAATTTATAAATAATATCGTCTTAAAAACAAATACAAATTGCAAATCAATGGAAAGAACTGAAGACTCAGAAAAATACCACAAAACAATAATAATATAGATCAAACGAATAACATTGCAGTACCACCATTTAGTTAATTAATGTGTTTCACTATTGAGTTAAGATACACTATGATTGTATGAATTATTTAATAAGTTAAACTAATTTATAAAACATGTACACTTAGATCATAGTTATCAATGTTTAGATGCTTTGCTTTGTTTGCTCCGAAAGATGTAAATTATTCGGCTTTAAAATCTTTTGATTTTGAAGGTACTTGATGAAGGTTAACCCAGAAACGCATCGTCAAAAGTAATTTAAATTTAAATTCATTACAAAAAGTAAATGTGTTCTGTTAAAGTTAAAAAAAAAGTATTAAAAGTTTATTTCAGAGAAGTTTCACACATCACCCATCCAATCACACTAATCATAAATGTTTCTTACTTATTTGTCCCTTAATTGAAAAAAAAAATAAAAATAATAATTAAAGTGAAATACTTACTTGTCGACACAACTGGATGAGGCTGCTTTAGATGAATATAGATCTAAATCCTGCTGATGTTTTAGTATATATTGATATTAAGCATGTTGACGAAACTCTGTCGGGATTAGCAAGCACACCTATAGGCAAAACCTGGACTTTTCACATATAAATCTTACATGAAATACGTTATCCAGACACATGATCTGCATATAACGTCAATGTTTACCAAGTTCAAACAAAAGTGAGAAATGTTTCCTTTCGATTATTCCATTTATAGCTATGCCTTATGAATAATGACAATGTTGCTCTACAGTGATCATCTTCATCAATTTTAATTTTGAAAAACTTTATCATTTATTTCTTTAAAGGCGAAACTATTAAGTGACGTTGGTATTGATTGGATGATAAAAGTCACGTGATGACGGAAATAAACAAGATAGGACATAAGGACGACAAGGCTCTGTTATTACTAATTTGAAATTTTTGAGACGTGTCCGATCAACACAATATAAACGTCTTCCCAAAATAAGAAAGATTAGTTATAATCCGTAGACATCATTGGTTTTAAATTACGATAAATAACATCGGAAATAATTTGTTAGATGACGGCGAGGAAACCGCGGGGGAAAATTATTGGAACATTTGTAAATTTGTATATTTATGAAATATAGTTCGCATTGATCAATAAATTCTCAGAGAAGTCTAATATTGTATTTAGATAAAAACCGTTTATTATTACCTGTCTGTGAAATTGAAATTTTCCACTTGTCGTCGTTCGCTTTCATAATTTTTTTTTATTTCGATATTATAACTGTCGATGAAGTGGCTTGAAGTCTCTAAATATATCACAATAAGTAGTGGAGAATACACTCCAACTGTAGATTCTTAAAAATAATCAACGAGACCCGTAAGGGTCGAGTTGATTATTTTTAAGAATCTACAAGTTGGAGTGTATTCTCTCACATAATACATTTCTATCTGCAACAGTGTTTTCATTTTATATTTTTACCTTTTTAATGTTCAGAAAGCTAAATAAGCCACAATTAACAAAAAATAAACAACAAAACTTTATCGGCATCCGTGCTTTCGATTCTCGTTGATATTTAGATATTTCAAGGTCTTTCAAGTGAATAGAATCGTTTATATTTAGATATTTCTAGGTCTTTCAAGTGTCCCAAATATTCACCTATGGTCTGTCCGATTTGTTAAGTTGCGGTCGGTTCGTTGGTTGTTCTTGTATTTCGAGAATACTCGTCAGTTCTGAACATAAATTGAGTCAGAACTCAAATATTTTGTATCGTGTCTTGTATATATTGAACAATTGCTTTTTTAAAGCAAATTGTTGATATTTTTTTAACAAAGCTTACTATCAAGAGTTATATATACTAATTATAGAATTAATTAATGTGGTCAAATTAGCCGAGTGGTAAGATGGAAGCTTTTAAAGTCATAGTAGACTTTAAAAAGCCAGCCCAGCAGTGGTTCGAGACACGAAAGACCCAAAATAAGAAAAACACGTTTTTAAGCCTAAAATAGTAAAAGGTTAAAGTTCATATATTCAAGAACAAAAGAATGAACTGTAGATTCTTAAAAATAATCCACTGTTCGAACAATAGTGTGACGTCAGAGAAATGTATTAATAGTAATATGTTACAAGTTAAATCATATTTTTTTTAATAAGAAAACATTTATCAAAGCATGTTCCATGAAAATCAATCTATTACACGTACTATAGCTATAATTGGAACATTATTCATCAGAGGTTTTTTTCTCGAATTTCCTAGATGACAATTTATTTCGTTTTTGAGTACTCACGATTCTTGGAAGATATCGAATGAGAACGCTGGTAAATAAAATCTTCATTTTAGTAGCAAGAGAATTTTCAGGGGGGAAGAATTAAGGTATGAAAATCGCTGAATTTGCACATTCTACAAAAACATTATAGAGATATAAAAAAAATCTCAAATACTGAAAAAAATCATTCATACATGATGCATTTCTGAATTTTTTCTTAGTTATCAAAAATAGCTATCGAAGTTCTTCAATGTTGTATTATTGAAAAAAATATATTGGCTCCGCCTTTTTTCTATCCTATTTATCAGGGAAAGATGCAAAAATATTCGGTTCCGGAAGGGGAGGTAACTCTTTTAATGTTTAAAAAATGGCCAAGTACGACGACTTAATACTTTTTATAGCCTTACATTTGTATTTGCTATTTATTCTTGATATCAACTATATGTTATCCTCCGAAGCTATTCTTGATATCAACTATATGTTATCCTCCGAAGCTATTCTTGATATCAACTATATGTTATCCTCCGAAGCTATTCTTGATATCAACTATATGTTATTCTCCGAAGCTATTCTTGATATCAACTATATGTTATCCTCCGAAGCTATTCTTGATATCAACTATATGTTATCCTCCGAAGCTAAGGGGAAACTTATTCTGGTGTTCTGTTACATTTTTTGTATATTACAATTTGAAACAATAATATGATAAGATTTCTGTTTTTAACGAACGTTCTTGAGCAGTTATTAGGAATACCATTTTTCAAAGCGATCATTTTACCATTTTTGTCACAAAGTGTGTAGATCTAAGTTTTATGGAATTAATTAATCAAATAATTAAATATGAGGTAATGTTCAGTACATTATGCGCAAATTTAAAGATTATGACTACTTTTGAATAACCCCTTGGTGCCATAAAACCTCTCCCAAGAGATTGTCTTATGCAGCTTTCTTCCAATTGAAATTAGAAATGCACTTCCAACATCTATCCACAAAATCGATGTTTGTTTAGAGGTTTGCTGTTGGTTGGAATATTTTACGTTTGTTTTGTTTTTCAGTATTCTAACTCAGTTTCCATCGAGGTTCGAACACACCCGAAGAAGTCTAAACAAAGAAATGTATATCTTATATGAATTAACTTTGAATGAAGTTTATAACTACCGATGGGTCGATAACACTGTTGTTGGAGAAATAATAACTTGGTATATTTGAAGTTTATGAAAAGCCAGTCATGATGACGTAAAACTGTAAAAGGTCAAACATTAAATCGTTGTTAATTTAATGTTCAAAATCATATGAATTAATTTGTTTCTATTAGTATGCCTCAATCTGACAGCTTAAATACTATTATATCCCCACGCTTATGATGTATGTATGTTATATTTACATAATAGGACAGACGTTGTCTATAATATGACGTTTCGCACTATAAATAACAGCTATCTCATTAACAAGAATAACTTAACTGCATTCGAAACAGAAAAAAAGAAGAATATCATCAACAATCTCTCAGTCACACGCGAACGATACACGGACAGTAACGATACATGGACAGTAACGATACACGGA
>MJUT01000634.1:236892-251634 GCA_002080005.1 Gigantidas platifrons
ACACCAAAGGTCATACACTAGCAAAGGTTTGGCTGTCATATACCCTTTAGGTTAGGTTACACCAAAGGGCATACAATAGCAAAGGTTTGGCTGTCATACACCCTTTAAGTTAGGTTACACCAAAGGGCATACAATAGCAAAGGTTTGGCTGTCATACAGCCTTTAAGTTAGGCTACACCAAAGGGCATACAATAGCAACGGTTTGGCTGTCATACACCCTTTAAGTTAGGTTACACCAAAGGGCATACAATAGGAAAGGTTTGGCTGTCATACAGCCTTTAAGTTAGGTTACACCAAAGGGCATACAATAGCAAATGTTTGGCTGTCATACACCCTTTAAATTAGGTTACACCAAAGGGCATACAATAGCAAAGGTTTGGCTGTCATATACCCTTTAAGTTAGGTTACACCAAAGGGCATATAATAGCAAAGGTTTGGCTGTCATACACCCTTTAAGTTAGGTTACACCAAAGGGCATACAATAGCAAAGGTTTGGCTGTCATATACCCTTTAAGTAAATCAATCAATCAATCAATCAATCAATCAATCAATCAATCAATCAATCAATCAATCAATCAATCAATCAATCAATCATGTAATAGTCAAGTGATTTAAGGTAGCCATTACTTGTGAAAATTATATAGAAAAGTATGTAGGCTGTAATCCTGTATTTCATTAATACGTCTCTTTGACAGTCATAGACCTCTAAATTATCTACCTCATAAATCAGCTTCTCTGAAATAAATAGTTTATACTGTGCGACCATTGTACGATAAAACGTAAATCCTTCCGCTTTGCCGCGCATTTATATTTTATGGCGGATTGATTTATAACGGATAATGCGAAAATCTATTCACTTCCGTTTTAGGCGCCTCAACATTTGCAGCAACAATATTTTGTTCTGCTTGTATAAAATACCTTTAATAAACGTTTATCAAAATAAATCAAATTGTTACAATTCACAGGAGACATTTAATGTCACACTTGGCGATGTGTTGAAATATATTGGTAGTTGATAATGTTATAACGTTAAAGGAAGCGATAAAGTCGTAACTCATTCATAATAATTAGAATGATACATTTCTGTAGTCGCCATAACACTACAGATTCTATATGTAATATAGAACGGTTTACTGAGGTTGAATTAGTAATGATTCACAACATTTTTAGAGTATTGCTCAAAAAGCAATTTGGAAAGATACGATTTACTCAACATATAATTAACTGCACTTACTAGACAAATGTGTTCTTTGAAATAAACTACAAAAAAAATGGCGTTCCATTATTTTTGATTGAAAGGGTAATTTGTGAGCAAGACTAAAACATGCCTAGAAAATGAAAAAAATATAGGTCGTAGTGATTTCGAACACATATAGTTTTTCTTCAATTTGTATAAGTATTCTATTCAGCATGGGAAACAGTAGCAATACAAATGAAAAATTAATTTGATTGTAAATAAAAGCATTTTTGGCAGCAAATTTTTGCACAGCTTGAATTATTTTTGATCAACATTGTAATCTGAAATTGGAAATTTTCCGCATGGGCAATCAGGGAATTATGTAGTTTCATGATCTCATGCAGTCAAGGACGCCATGGTCATCGCGACGAGATCAGGTCAAAGATTCATTTTAATTGGCTGTAGATAAATTTCTTGACCAATTGTGAACAAGCGCGCACTTGCGGCTTGCGTATGTAGGGATACTTAGGCATTTTCGAAATTGTTTTTGATGCTGCCAGACGCCATCTTGTCACTACAGAAATTTGTGCAATCTTTCAATTACCCACCCACCTGCACCCTTTAATAGTATATCTCTGTGTATTTTGCAAATTATATCTTTTTATTTGTAATGATACATGTCTATTGTCTGTATTAACATGAGTTTAAGGTGGCGGTTTTTTTATTCCCCACCTTTGCATATCATTGTCATTTATTCAGATTTTTTATTATTGCATAATTGTTTGTACAATTCAGTTTTATAATGATTTTATTGTATTCTGAATAAATTATCTTTATCGCAAATCTTGGATCTAATTTCACTGCAAATTAACTCAGACTCCTTGAAGGATTAAGTTTTTGCTGGAGCAAATGAAGCTGCAGCTTGGTATGGTCTGTCAATCGTACACACAAAAACGCACCAGAATTATCAGTCATGAGCTTAGGCTGTCCTCAATCTTTTCTTAATTTCATGGAAAAAATTTGGGTGACAAAAATAATATTACAACAATTATATCTGTACACTGCATTTTCACTGTTAACAATACAGTGAAGGGATGGGATCACAGTAACCTGTTTAATCCCGCCACATTTTTGTGCCTGTTCCAAGTCAGGACCTGGATTTCCAACGTCATATTCCATAGTCTTTTTTGCTGTTCAGTGAGTTCAGTTAAGATGAGAGGTGATTGGTTGTTTTGTTGATATTGGTGGAATTGATTACCGTCACTATTTATACTTTCTTTTCATAATGATTACTGTACCGTTACTTTAATTCTCCTGTAATAAAGGCGACTTTGATGTCTTGATGGGAACTCCTTGAATATGGATCATTCACTGTAAGATCCACAGAATCTGGTGACGTAGGGCACATTGTTTCATGATAAGATAAATACATAAATCATCAAAGAAAACAAAGAAAACACACGAAAGCGCATCACGCATGTACTAAATAAAAAGGCACTGAGTGGTACAGAATATTTGAGAACAGAAAACCAAAACCTGTCGAAACAAGCTAATCTAACGACTAGTCCTTAAACTAAATATACCATATACAAGTGTTTATCTTAATATAACATCCTGTAATATTAGTTACAGTTAAATATAGAATCTGTAACATTAAATATTGTTCGCCGTGAAATAGTGTCCGCCCTTACAATTGTCACCTATGATAAAGTCCGAGGACGAAATAAAGCACAGCTATGACTTCGTTCGGTTTGTGTAAGGTTTTTCATTACAAATATAACACAACCGGACACAATTTCACAGGACACTATTATGTCTAACTTATACAGGTAGGATAAATGGAAGGATTAACGGATGTATTGAGTAAGTCCTTGTATATGCTCCTTCAAAACTATTAGGTTGTTCCATAGAAGAAAGGCATATGTCTGAGTAAAAGATGTCTAGTTTTACACGGGAATGACAGAAATCTCTTATTTTGGAAATAGGAAAAACATATTTATTCTGAATATTTAAATATAATATGAAAATACAGAAAAGTTAGTGCCATTTGCTACATAGTTTTAAATGTTATATATTTATTATTTCAACGTTTCATTACACTTAAGCTACCAAATATAAGACAGCATCTGTCATCTGTTTATCGACTGTATCACACGGCAAAGCTACAGTTACAGAAGAACAACTGTTTTAGGGATGCACATACTAATCATTCAGTAGCCACTAACGCCATCTGGGGATTCATCAAAATAAAAGGTACATTCAGTTCACATTTATAATACACATTCATATTTATTATGAGTCATTGAGTTACGATTATATTCAGTGAATTTAAAAAAATGAATTTAAAATGTGCTTACGTCTTTATTAGAAGACTTATTAGAACATAATTGTTAAAGGGGCATTAGCTACGATTTTGACAAAAAAAATAATATGTTTTGGAAATTGGTAAATAGCTTTAAAATGATGAAATAAAGGTAAATATTTCACATTAAACAGCTTATCGAACCGCTTTCCGCCTTTTGAGAACGAAAATTACCATCGATTATTTATTTGCTTGCAAGCAAATAATTTGACCTCGCTTTTTCCATATGCAATTGGCCATACTAGTGACAGGTAAAAACGAATAATTTGTATTTTGTCGCTTATTAACTGCCAACTTGCATGGTTCTTTGTCCGTAATTAACACCGACTAAAAGCAGATTCACAAAAAATAAGAAATAAGCGCATTGTTGTACTGAATTAATGACTATTCGACAAACTCCGTAAACAATGTCGATAATTGATAAGATGGTGTCCATTTCTTGATCGATCTCAAAACACGAGCAGTTACACGTTTTTCCCCCGATGCGCGTACATTTCATAACATTTATAAGTTACAGAAACACGTTTTATTAAGGCATCAATCATATCTGATAGTTTTTATGGGTAACAGAAATTTACGATTTGGCAGATAATGCCCCTTTAAAGAACACACAAAGCATTAACTTGACATCAATTCCACAAATTTATCACAAATATAATAATCCCATTGACTACCACAATTCTCCAAAGAAAGAAATCAGAGACATAATATATTGAAAATTTTCATCATGTGATAATGTTTTCATATCTAGATTACCACAAAGTAAAATAAAGAAAGAAAAAAAAACATTGAATATTTTTTTTAAATAAACACAGCACGTTGTTGCTATGGCACAAACTACTGTTTAATATGTCTAATAACTATACTAATGTAATAGATCTTATACATAGTTATGATGCTTACCAGATAAGTAAAACCTGCAATGGAATTTGATTAAAAAAAATACATGTAGTTAAAAACATATGATGTTGACGGGTGTTGTTCTCTAATGATACAACCATGGCAGTAGTACACATACACGTCAGAGAAAATCGAAGGGACAATACAGAGACACAGTCAATATTGCACACGAGGATTTATAGTCGGAGTTATATGATAAAGCATCTGGCTTTAAAAGTGGTAAGGAATACAGTTTTGCTCCAATATGATGCATTCATAGTGGCTTTTGAAATTACGAACAGGACTCTGCTTACGTCTAAATGTAGGAGTAATGTCGAAAATACCCATCACGTTTACATTGAAGTATCTTGTACTAGATATGTTACCAGGGCATTACTATTAAATTAATGTTTATAGTACGTGCTAACTCACAGAAGTATATATGTCATAATTCATTATTCCGTTTCCCTGAGAATGTCGAGCAATAATTAGAAATCTTTGTTCTGACCCGAACGTCAAATAACGTCTCCCACACTTCACGGACGCGAGCATTACGAAAAAAATATATATGTGAATTATTACCTTCAGAATAGTATGAAAAATGCTTGAAAATGGAATTTGATCTATATGTTTCTATCTATTTAATTAATTTCCTGTTTATTTAATTAAGTTTGTATGGCAAAAAGTACAACGAAATGATATTTTTCAATGTGACAAATTTTAATAATGAATGGGCAAGTTTAATAAACTTTCAGAACACATTAAAGTAATAGAGGCCCCATCATTCTAACAAAATCTATAAATAGACTAACTGATGTTTATTTAAGTCAAATGAAATCCTTTTTAATTGGTATTGCCTTTGACGGTATGTCTAATTACCGAAGCACCTTCAGAGTGGGATCTTTCTACAAGTAATAATTGACTATATAAAATCTATAATCATCGGGAAAAAGAAAAATTATAGGGACGTAAAAATAAATGAAATATTCTTTGATTTGTTTGTTGTATGTTGAAGACTGAATACTATTAATATCCTATATTTAAAAAAATGGTTTCTATTTGATGAGCGAGTGCCAATTTTATTGGAATCCAATTTACTTTAAACAGATGGATCAAAGATGAGTAATTCTCAATGATAAAGAAATTCAAAGGGGACAAATAAAAGAGAACCGTTTAATATGAGGTGTTTATGTCTGATAAATAGTTTGTATGGTCAAGAGAGTTTTTGTTTTTAAAATGATATTAAAAAAATTGTCATTAATATAAGAAAATTACATTGCATATTATCCCTGAACATTAAAACAAAGAACAGGTTGACTTCAAACAAATATATCTATATAATTACAGAAATAAAAGATTTAGAAATAAATTCATAAATGCAAAGAAAAAATGAATATTGTACTGAACTGCTTAATCACAAGTTATAATTCTTTTTAAAGTGTAATTTCACATATTTCATTCATTTAGATTTTTCTCCACTCTACTGAAGATGAATTGGGTATTTGAAAGGATGCTATATATGAACAGATATTAGAGAGAAATTCGGACGTTAAAGCATAATATTATATTTGTGATTTTTATGGCAGGTTGTCTGCAAAGGAAGTTGTTTCTAATTACAGTAATACGATACACATCAAGAAAGGGTCTTGTTGTCATAGTTTTTATACGTATATAAACAATCCACACCTAGTTTGACAAAGAATATGTATCACTACATCAACCATTGCAACCATATGCGTGTATTGAAATGACTCCATGAAGTTATGATGAACACAAATAATAAATTTGTGTAAAAAATTAATGGTGTTTTAAAACAACAAAATGTCCATCCCTACCGAAAGCTAGGCACTTGTTTCTTTACTGCATCAAAATACGAGTGGTAAAAACGGAAGTGAGGTAGAGTATAGAGAAAAAAGGACTACTTGTTCACATATATTTGTTTTTAAAAACATATATTATTTAGGAAAAAAGGTAGAAAATTTCTTCAGTAGATGAATATTTTGATATTTTATTCAACAAAGGAATTCTAATATTCGAGGTTGCTTGCAATACATGTAATACAAAGTAAATATAGATATATTCCTCTAGTGCATAGTGATTTTATTGTACAAATATTATATAAGAATTATATATAAAAGTTTCCCCGAGTGCTTCATGGCAGGAAGCTAGGATACCACTGCAATATTTTAAAGGCGTAATCATATTCTATCATGTAGAGGAATCATATAATAAAAGAGGATCATATCTAAAGTACATAAGATATAACACACTAATTCACCAATCAGAGCTTAGAACATACAAACATAGTCATTTCGTTTTGTTGTATTTTCAAAAATTATAAAATGTATTGGCATAGATACAATTTGTAATTGAAAGTCAATATATAAGGATTATTTTGAGCCCAAATTTGGTTGCATTTAGTTGTATTTTAATCCTTTATGGTGGTCTTGATACATGGCCTATAAATACTGAGTTTCTGGGAATGACGTTGCTATTTGAAGAGTAAGGGATGCTCATGACACTGCACGATTTTAAGCTCCCTATTGTATTTTGACAGAACCGTTTATATATAAAGTGATACTATAATTTGATACCCCGATTATATAAGTTTGTGGTTCATATCCTGATTTCATTGATAGAGGATTACTGCTAACAAGGGTTCCTGTTGGTTGCGTTGAATTCATCACTTCAAAAGGTCTACGGTCGTCACTAGGTTAATCGTGACAGAATATATCTGTCACAAATGAATACGGATATGTTCCGTTTCCCTAATTACAATCCCGTCCTTGCCCCATTCACGACCGGTTTGTGATCAAACTCCGGACAGTTACCAGCTCCGGTCCGCAAACTACCCTCGGATGAACCGTGTTCGGTAGCGGATACGAGAACTGTCCGGAGTTTGGTTTGTGATCACAAGTAATACAAAGGGTGCCACTGGTGGACCAGAAACATGAAGTGGGCGTTCATTTTGTTCAATCTTTAGGTTTCTGTGTAGTATTTTGTCGAACATTGCTTGTCTTTTCGTTCTTTCTCTTCTGGCCGTTGCATTATTTGCCCTTCTGTGAATTACGCCTTCTGATTACACCTTTGTCATATTCAATCGCTTCTTAAGTCTGTTTTTAAAACATTTCATTTTTATTTAACAGTTTTGAAAAGGTACTCGTTTAAAATGTTTAAATATCTTTGATGTTCTATCTGGAAAAATCTTACACGAATCAAATGCTTTCAAAATAGTACTGATTTACACTTTTGATATGTCCTACTAGATGGTTTTCTTGATCATTGCAAAACCTTGTTAATAGCATCCATCATCACATCAGCAATTGTTTAATACAGCAATGGGCCGTATATCACTACTTTGATACATGACTAAAAAAGCGTGCAATTTTATACTATAAAAATACAACATGACCTATTAAATGTTAGATATGGCACGAAATAATCAAGTCCAAGGGGATTCTTATCTTTTCTTAGTCTTTGGACTTCCCAATATTTTAAACAGGACGAATGCGCGGCTGCATGCATGTACATTTATGGAAAACAAAACGGAAATATATTTTTAGAAAGTGAAATACATATGCTTAAATTCATGAGCACTGATATGTTCGACCCCTGATTTTAGTGGAGTTCGTATTCGTGTAACATAGTTACACGTTTTAGACTTTGGACTTCCCTTAATCTTAAGGAAGGCAAATGCTACATGCATGTACATTAATGGAAAACCAAACGGAAAATTTTATTCGAATGCGAAAATTTCCCAGTGCATGCTCACCATCGTAACCACTGATATTGTTCGGCCCCTGGTCTTAGTGGGGTTCGCCTTTGTGTTATCTGATAACTTGTCCTAACGTGTTAGTTCCGTGTTCTGCTACGTATTTTGTGCAAAAACGATATTCGGATCGTCTACACTCCCATTTGTTTTGTAGAAGATACACGTTTTATTTATGCTATTTGTATTTATTTACGTATGTTGGTGTCCAACACGACTTCCATATCACGTGATGTTTGTATCATTTAACAGTAACACGACTTCCATATCACGTGATGTTTGTATCATTTAACAGTAACACGACTTCCATATCACGTGATGTTTGTATCATTTAACCGTAACACGACTTCCATATCACGTGATGTTTGTATCATTTTGTTTGTATCATTTAACAGTAACACGACTTCCATATCACGTGATGTTTGTATCATTTAACAGTAACACGACTTCCATATCACGTGATGTTTGTATCATTTAACAGTAACACGACTTCCATATCACGTGATGTTTGTATCATTTAACAGTAACACGACTTCCATATCACGTGATGTTTGTATCATTTAACAGTAACACGACTTCCATATCACGTGATGTTTGTATCATTTAACAGTAACACGACTTCCATATCAGGTGATGTTTGTATCATTTAACAGGAACACTACCGGAGCAGAAACTGCTTATCCGTCGAGAACGACTGAATTCAACCGAAATGTTTAAGTGGGGTTCTGGATGCTCAGTATTTAGTTTTTACTATGTAGTGTTTTGCCTTATTCTCATTTTTCTTTTAGTCCTTGTATTTACTGTCCGCCATTGATTTCCGACGTTTTTCATGAAAATATTTGTAAATTTTTATCTGACATTTTATGTTTAAATTGCTTAAATAAACGTTAGAGAAAACCGAAGGGGCAACAAAAAATGGACAATCCAGAGAAACTGGCAACATAGGGTACACAAGACGAAGAAAAACAAAGCAAAAACACATCATAATATGTGGTGGACATCACTATACCCAGGCAAACACATATAACGTAAATAAAACACGAGCCGTCCTACAAACAAGTGAATGGAAAGACGAACGGAAGATCTGGATTAATGAATATGTGTTGAAAGTACAAAGGTGCCAAGAAAAATAATTTTGATAACTCGTCTTAAAACAAGGAGAAATAGGTAAGGTTGTTACTTTAGATCGCTACACGGCTATATTCCTTCATTTGTACTGTATATTATTTTAGCCTAGTAAACGGATGTACCACATATAAAACACGTTTGTGATATTAAGTCTGTTAAATTGTCATGTCCATTGTTGGTTTCCCTGTGAATAAAATTGCATGTTTTGATAATAAGAATTCCATATGTATATGCACATTTACGATAAAGTAACCGTATTGTTGCCCTTTACACGGTTTTCGAGTGAAAGAATCATTATGTAATATGTTAACATAATGAAAAATGTCTACATTACTTATTTGTAATGGAAGAAATAATATGTAAGAACGCTTGTGAGTTATCTCCTATATAACATAGCTACATATCATATTATGAAGTGTTAAATTTTTACATCTTTCAATTTTTCCATGCATGAAATACATTGTTAAAATAATATAATTAAAATTTGATGTGTGTTGTATCGTTACTGTTTTTTTCCTTGATGATACACATACATCTAACGACAGAGATCATATTCTTAACCGACGAATCAGCCATGAATCTACTGCACATTTAGGTATGAAAATCGATTATACACCGGGAGTTTTTGTACGATTTGTCAATATGCTTCACTATCTTGCGTATATTTGGCGGGTACACATTGAATGAAAGGTTACATTATATGACCCCAAACAGGATGTTGTAAGATGATAGTGTATCGCCAGAGAAAAAAATATATAACAAACATCTAATTTAACCGTAATGGAAGCGAGAGGTTTGGCGCCGTAAAATCTGATTCAATCCACCATTTCTTTAGAAATGCCTGTACCAAGTCAGGGCCATTGCGGTTTCCCAGTTTCCCGGTTGTTGACTGATTTTGTCTGTTTATTGATTTATGAGTTTTGACTTTCCCTTTGGAAGATTGCTCTGTGTTTGGTAATTTTGTTATTACCCTTATTAGTTACAGTTTTAATCTTAATATCTCCGAGAATCAGATAAGAGCACATTTCTGCCAAAAGTATGTGTGTATTGCACAAGTTGTTGGTCAGCGATACTCTTCTGATCTGGTTAACAATACAATGAAAAACACACACACTGTCGGGACACCTACAGAATATAATCAAAAATCACGGAAAGAGGTAAAATCGATATATAAATGATAATAAAAACGTAGATATCTAATTTAGTGCACATGATACGTTTCTGGAATAACCTTCATCAGGTACTCTCAAAATCTAAAGATTGGAAAATCAAATAAGTTAAAGTTTTGGGAGCAATAAAACCAAAGGGCGAAAATGTACATAACATCTCCATTTTCTGGCTTTGTACAGGCACTTCAACAGAAAATGTCATGTACATTGTTGTTGAACGTCATAAAATTAAATTTTGTGATATTGAAAATACTCATACCCAGAGAAACTGGTATCAGTTAATTGGGATGGTTTACTTGTATTACAGTGTATGACGCAATAATTATTAGAACTGTTAAGATATACTGAATAAAATACAATATGGTAGCGTCTGGGATCATCCAATGACGCTTGTAATTTCACGTAATCATGCAGTCATGACATCCACAACAGTTCATGAGAATCAACACATGTATATAACAGACAAAATAATCTTATCAACTACAGTAAGTCTTCAATCCAGTCTCGACTGAACACAGAAAGGTAAGGTTATACTTACAAAAAGACAAAAAAAAACTCGTTTATGAAGTGTGTTAAATGTTGCCTGTCGTAGCCTGTAAATAAAATCGTAGATATCTAGTTTAGTGCGATCGATGCATTTTGGAATAACCGTCATCGGGTAGGTACATAGTCAAAAGATTGGAAAGATAAATAATTCAAAATTCTTTGGGAGCAAATAAGTAAAATGGCCTATACATGATAGCTAAATTCGGTAATATTAATCAATCAAGTTTATACGAGAAACTACAATTCAATTTATTGACTAAGTAAAGCGTATCAGTTTCTCAACTACCTGCAGATTTGCTTTGACTATAAACTTGTTTACGCCATTATTAGACAAGTAATCAGGTTCACCTGGTAATTCCCAGTTGTACTAGGAGTAAACGTTATCAGAGTGTTCTTGTTTGTTTTGGCACAGTGTATGTTGTTGTTGTTGTTATTAGTATTGTGTGTTTACTTGAAAATATCATCTGACTTGAATATTCGCACGTTTGTCACATAAGTCGGATTCATTCAATGCTTGCAATTTACTACTAAGACGGGAAATTCAAATAGCACTGTTGTTTCTAATATGAAATTTACAGTTCCTAAAAAATGGAATTATTATCAGAACTAACATAAAGTTTCATCTCCCCCAGACATTACATAATCTTAGCCGATTTTGTCTACACTGTTTAGGCGGTCTTTGTTGTGTATGCACCCAAAGATTGGAATATTATTTCATTTAGATATCTTCTGACTTTGAGCGCACCTGATGAATATTATTTCGGAAAGATATTTAGATTTTTATCCATAGTTTGCGCTAATTTACAAATGGAAAGAGACGGACGTATTGTCTTATCATGTCTATAAGGTACAATGAACCCTAGTTAAATGACACTGGTATCTAATGAGGACAAATTTAATCTCAGAGGGCCAGAAAATAATGGGAATATTGTTGACCTAAAATGACCTTAACATAAGTGTACTTTTAAGTGTATGCATACACCTTTTCTCAATACATATAGTTGAGCAATGTTTACAAAAGACTACACAGACGCGCTGATGTGGGTCACGGGTCATGGGGGGTGGGGGGTGGCTATGATGAAAATTTGAAATAAAAACACAGGACCGGACTGTAAGCAAAAATAATAAAATTAATCCAGGATTAGTTTTTTATTTTAAAAGAAAATGCAAGACCCCTGTGTCCATGATTTTTTTTTTAAGTTAAATAATATGAAATATTGACATCCACACTTGCCTTTTGAACAGCACATTTCTGTGTCCACACTTGCCCTCAGGCAACACTTGTTATAAAACAAAACAAAAAATTACATTGTCTCTTATATACTAATATTTTAGACGAATTCATAACTCACCACACATTATAATTGGGCGTGGTGACAAACTGTGCCAGCGTTTAATATCAATAACATGTTTATGTACAAATTCACAATCAATGAAAAATCACCAATTATCAATATCTAGATCTTTCACTCCACTGGAAAAATTGTAAAAATATATTAGCGCCCATTAAATATTTGATTGTCATATTTGAACTGAAACTCGCCGCTCAGGAAAAATCGATTTCTTGGAAGCTTGTATTACGAAACAGTGAAAGTCTCTTGGCAATGATACCGAACCTCATCAAAATAAAACTTGAAATTAATATCCAGTGCAACAAGTTGTTTATGACTGAACGATGCATGTGGATTGAATCAAGATCCAATCACTACATTTAACCTGCCACATACCTATCTTAGTAGTGTTTTGTAGATCATTAGTTTGTCTATTGGACATCATCATTATCTCATCCAATGTTCTCGCCATGATATGGCTGCAACATTGCTCATCTGGCGTTGAGCAATTACAACTCATTCACTATTTTAGTCATTGTATTATCTGTCAGTCTTTGATTTACGTTTCTAATTACCCCACTGTTTTCCCCACTAGCATAATCTAAAGGTCAACATCTGACCCACAAACCTTATTCTGATTTGATAACTAAAATATATCCGTAATATTCAGACATAAATACTGGGAGACGCGGAAAAAAATAATTGATGTATCCCCCTGATAATTAACCATTGACACATTTAAATTTACCATAGTTATTCGTTTGAATTACATGATAATACAAATAGTGTAAATACTATAACTAAGCTAACACGGCTCATATTAATGATGTCAATAAAAGCCCAAGTATAATACTTAAGTTGACCATGAAGAGTACACGTGACGTTTTGTGATAATATAATGATAATATTTGTTCTCTATGTCACGTTTGCCTCCCACTCTGTCGGTGCTTTCCCGGTCGCTATGCTGCTTGACAAGTGCTACATATAATATTTGGCAACCCAAATAAAATAAAACATGATTTATGTTTTTGTAGCATCATTCATTAAACATTTAATACAAAATATAACATCTGTTCTTTGTAGTGTGTTATTTCAGTAGATCATATATGGACAAAAACCATTTTACTTTTGTATACTATTGACATTAACATATATACTTGATTTTCACTGAGGAAAATGTTCTTGAATATTTGGCATCAACCATCGAGACTTAAATTCTGGTTTCAAATTGTTTGAAGACAAACATGAAACATTTTTGTAACCATAAATAATATTTGGTAGCACCATGTAAAGAAAAATTATTATGTTATGAAAAGACAGTATAAAAGGTGATGGTCATCAAGCCCACCAAACGAACAATCGCCTCTTATCTTAACTGAACTCACTGAACTTTATATGTTTTTACAGATGAAATATATTTATGCATTTGCTCTATGCTTTCTGCTCTCTGGAGCACAAGCTAGTATTGTGGATACATTAAAAGCGCTTGGAAACACTGCTCTGGATTATGGTAAGCAGGCTTTGCAGAGCGCATTAGACCAACTAACAACAGATGGCGTCAAAACACTTGTGCAAACTGGAGCTTCCGGTACGATTCAAACTTCAATTATTTGAAATTTATAAATAATGTATGTTTTCAGATATTGATCTACATATTGAGAACATTTCTATAAATTGATTTAACATACTAGAATTGTTAAATGTTAATTCTAAATAGCTTTGATATAATATGTATGAAATATACAGATGTTTGATATTACAATTATTCACGAACGACACTATATCAAACTTATGTAAAACGGCAACAATGAACGAATGACATTAAAATGAAAAACTAAATTAAAACACTTATTCTGCATTGCTCTTTAGAAGAACTAAGTAGTACATATATACGCCTTCATATTATCCTACAACGGTAGAGACTGTGTGTAAAATGTCATCTTTGAATTATTGGTAAATAGTTCAAATAAGATGTCAGAGAACGAGACACATTATTTAGCTCGATGTAATGTACGCAAATGAAGCATGCTATGATATACATTTCAGCATTGATTAGTTCGTTATTTGGAAGACGTGAAGTAAGGTAAGCAAAGACATTGAAACAATATTCTAAATAGCATTATGTGTTGTTAAATTTATCTGATACACAAACACTACTTTCAAAGTTTACAACAACAATATGGAACATAAGTAATTAACAACCACTCTTGTAAAAATCACGACACATATGGAACATAAGTAATTAACAACCACTCTTGTAAAAATCACGACACATATGGAACATAAGTAATTAACAACCACCCTTGTAAAAATCACGACACATATGGAACATAAGTAATTAACAACCACCCTTGTAAAAATCACGACACATATGGAACATA
>MJUT01000634.1:252599-263255 GCA_002080005.1 Gigantidas platifrons
TTGTAAAAATCACGACACATATGGAACATAAGTAATTAACAACCACTCTTGAGAAAATCACGACACATATGGAACATAAGTAATTAATAACCACTCTTGAGAAAATCACGACACATATGCATTCTACGTTCCTCATCGTCTTTTATTATCCCCATTATAAACTCAACAAATAATAGGTTTTTTCCTTGAATGATTTTATGACTGGAATCGGGTGCCACAAAAGGCTACTGTCTCCTAAAACATATACATAGTCTTAATCTCCTTTAATTATCATATGGAACCTCTGTCAAACTATTTGAAGGATGTCATAGTATTTAATCGAGAGTTTGAAGATACCAAAGGAGTAATCAGAATCCGTAAATCTAAGATACCAAAGGAGTAATCAGAATCCGTAAATCTAAGAAGGACACACAACACAATCGCCAAGCGCAAAAGGACAAAAGGAAAATCAACAATCTACAAAACATACTCATAAAACTAAATACCCAGCAACACGAACCCCACTCCTTTTTTTTTACAATGTCTGTGACTTATATTTGTATTATTTAATCAAGAGAAATATCAATTATGAGAAAACACAAGATAATTCTTATTATGTACATATCAACGATATTTTCAATATTTATTAATCAAAATTCACAGAAATTCTACTGATGATTCACACCAGTATTGTAATAGCTATCGATTATGGTTTGTTAGTAACATAAGACTGTGATGTTAAATAGTTCAATAAAAAGTATAAAGGCATATGGAAACCAATCGTGCACAAAATTATCATTCTTGTTGAATAAAGATGTGCTGATAGCAAAATTTATATATAGCATCTTGATTTCTAGATTATTGAAGGGAAAACACACAAGGTACATGCACGTGTGTAAACAGTTCCATTTGAACGTAACAATCGCGATACCTCGGTGAGAGTCGAACCAACACCGCTGATACACCACAGCACCAGTACGCTAAGCATAATGACGAACCATTTATCGCGCTTTGCTAAGTCCACAAACATATAACATATATCAGTTGAGTCTTTGTATATAGTTGATGTTTAGTGAGTAATGTTTATATTGAATGATGCAATATTATTTTTAAGTCCCGATCATCTTAAGGCGTTCGAGTTGTTAAAAGAACAAGCTCAAAATGTTGAGAACGTATTCAAAAGCTACAGCCACCAACTTCAACTGATATATGACGAGATTCACTCTCTGTCCTTCCTTAAAGGTGATGTTGTAGCATTCCTCCACAAGATTGAGGCAGTCAAAGGTATGTATGACTGGTTATAGCTGTCATTAATTATGGTTTTTATATCCAGATCCTATGGCATCGTGGGTTCTATAGTACCGTGTGTTTACGAACTATCTCAATCAATTTTCGACGCCTTTTCAAAAAAAAAAAAATTACCACGGTACCATAGGATCCCAATATATATATACCTGTTTTATGTATATGTATAGAGTAACTTTCGTAGGGCGACACTATGACAAATTTCACTTATAAAAGCGTAGGTATCTAAGTTAGCACGCACGACTCGCTTTCGAATAATCTTCATAATGTAAGCTCAAAGTCGGAAGAATTGGAAATCCAAGTAATTTTTATCTTGTGTTAGATTGTACATATATTACACAACTCTGACTTATTATCATAGATTGTTGCTCTTTCTCCCTATTTCTGTGTTTCATCAGAGAAACAGTATATAAACCGATTTTATTGCCTTTGGTTTATCATACCAGGGATGAAATGAAAAAAATGAACACATAAAAAGGAAAATTATGTAATAATACTCCGATAAGAAAGGTCTTTATTTATTTGTATATATTTAAAATGCATTTGTTACCAGAAATTTGATTCAAGTGAATTTGTAAAATACATGTCCATAGTGGAATATCTCAATGCATGCGATCATAATGAACGTTTTAAATATTTTCTAACTTAGCATCACATAATGCTGCCCTTGACAACATCGTGAAGACATTCATAGCAGAGACCACAAAATTAGGCCATAACAAACGAGGATTGACAGACTTCCTCAGTGGACTTCAGAGTACCTTCGCACAAACTGTTTCGGCACTCAAACAGGTAAGCAGTTATTGGTTTTTTTTCTCTTCATTTTTGTGGAAGGTAAATCAGGCTACTATGCCTATATTCCTTCATTCATCCTTGTCGCTTACGTTTGAAAACTAAATTTTCTGATTTCTAAATTGATGAATTTTGGTGAGTAAATGAGTGATTGTTGTTTAATACCAAGTGAGCAATATTTCAGCCATATCATGGCAAGAACAGGTTGCATTTCAATGAGATGATGATGATATCTGTCCTGAATTAGACCAACACGTTTAGCTCACTGAAACATCAGTCCGACTAATTCCGACACATTATCCTGATTCTGAGTAAATAATTATTTGCTCTTGCTCCTCTATAGAAATGTAGATATAATGAGCGCTTAGCGAAGAAACAACGAATAATACTTTGAGTCATTGGTTAACACGACTGGGTCTCCAATCCTCGATCTACCACACTCGAGGAAAGCACGATGCTTTTAATATACGTTCTAGATGGCAGGAAGTTGAATATGAACTTGAAGCAAAACCGTATAAGATTTAGATGGCAGGAAGTTGAATATGAACTTAAAGCAAAACCGTATAAGATTTAGATGGCATGCAGTTGAATATGAACTAAAAACAAAACCCATAAAAAGTGTTGCTTTTTAGCTCAATTTTATTGTGTGGATTTATAGATTAACATATATTGTCATTAAACTGTAGACATTTGGAGGTGTAACAGATAAACTTAATCAGCAATCGGGAGGTCTGTTGACATCACTTGCAACGGGATTAGCCAACCTCAACGGAGGACTTGCAGCCAAATTCGCAGCCGCCAAGCAAACTGCTGCCCAACTCCTAGCAACTGGACAAGAAAAACTTGCTCAATTGCACCAGAAAGGAACTGATGTTCTTCGTAAGTAAATTTTAAAATGTTTTAGGGAAAACGAATTGTGCTTTACATTTTTGTGT
Organism: Gigantidas platifrons; assembly: GCA_002080005.1. Lineage (NCBI taxonomy): Eukaryota > Metazoa > Mollusca > Bivalvia > Mytilida > Modiolidae > Gigantidas > Gigantidas platifrons. The sequence goes on from MJUT01000634.1 coordinate 255,611, forward strand.
GCTAGCGACAGATATCATTCAACCAAGACTTCCTATTTCACCACATATTTAAATGTTGAGTCATATTTTGATTAAGTTCGAGATCCTTGCCAAAAGATAGGTTCTTGCATTGCTTCGCACAACAGGTCTCCAAGAAGTTGATTTTGCTCGGTATCAAGTTTCTGTTTGAGAACAGGAACTCCAAATACAGCTATCATAGGTTTAGTATGGGCGTTCATATATTTTCAAAAGTTTGCATAACTAGTCAGATATTTTCTTCCAAGCCTGTGAAATTTGTAGATCTTCATATATGATGCGTTTTCATTGATTGGACATTTGTGTGTAAGCATGTTATTGATATCAAACGGCGGATCAGTCTGTCTACGTTCCAGAATGCATTTTTGTGTTAAGCTATGCACTCGTGCCTAAAATATAAGACAGATATTATAACACATGACAATCAGCAATAAACATTAAGAATTGATAAATTTTGCTTCCAAGGAATAAGATATTTTATGTTGTATTTGACACTGTTGTTAAATCTAAACGAATTATTTTACAGACCAGACAGTAAATGGATTGAAAGGACAAGCACAGCAAGCAGTCGATACCCTATTGCATCCAGAAAATTAAATCTTCATATATCAGACCATATAAATAAAAAAAAAAAACTTTTATTTTGTGTTTTGTTTCTTTATATACTCGCAAAATAAACTATGAAACACATTCACCTTCATGGTACAAAATGGAAGAATCTAAAAATGTTTTCCAATGTTTCGATATTGAGCGTAGCTGATGAAGGTTTTCCAAGGTTTCGATATTGAGGGTAGCTGATGAAGGTTTTCCAAGGTTTCGATATTGAGCGTAGCTGATGAAGGTTTTCCAAGGTTTCAATATTGAGCGTAGCTGATGAAGGTTTTCCAAGGTTTCGATATTGAGCGTAGCTGATGAAGGTTTTCCAATGTTTCGATATTGAGCGTAGCTGGTGAAGGTTTTCCAATGTTTCGATATTGAGCGTAGCTGATGAAGGTTATCCAGAAACGCGTCGTTGGAGATGGGTTTGATATCTACGTTTTTATAACAGCTATGGGAATCGGATAAGTACAACAAACATTGCATCTCACATTAGGACTATGATACATCATTATCAATGCGCAAAAAGTACCCTTACTTAATTGGGGAGTTGCTGATACAAAGCGACATTAATATATGCTATGTTTTAAAAATGAGCAGATATAATGTTTATTCATGAAGAGACCATATTAATAAACAATAAATAATGTAAGAAAAAGGTACCACCCACTGTTGTCCTGATATCAACGTTTTCTTATGTTGCAATGCGAAAAAGGACAAGACAGATGGAATGAGAGTTATTTATTGTTTATGCACATATTTAATAGCAATATCTACATAAGTGGAAGTTTACGTACCAACTATATAACATATATCAATATTATAAAAGTGTCTAGACGACCAGCATAATATATTTGGTTCATCCGTGTGCTCTATCAAAGCTAAGATATTTCTATCTGTGTATCGCCTGTACTAACGATGACATTTCGAGCCTTGTGTCAAGAAGCATGTCTTTTATTGCAATATTATTAAACTTTGAAATTTACTTTCGTGGCATTGTTGTACACTTCTTGGACGTTAGATGAGGTAACTCTTTTCGACCATAGAAGCTATGATTTTATATAGCTGATGTGGTCGAGTTCATGGTGCGGAACATACGGCTGATAGTTTGGTGATGTAGTGTGTCAAATCCGGCGAGGGACAGCAAAAAATGTCAGCTCAAAAATCTAATATGTATATACCTATCACCCCTAAAGTTATGAGTTCGAATTATGTTCATGGCGAGGAGATACAATTGATAAAGTTTTTCATTGACTTGCAGCAGGTTGGTGACTTTCTCCGAGAACTCAGGTTTTCCCGATCAATAAAATTGACCGTCACGATATAGCTGACATTTTTTGAAAGTGGCGTTAAACACCATAACCCGAATCATGTATTCTTACTTCTCTCATGGTAGTATTTCTTTGATATGGAAACATTAGTTTATTCGTCAATACTTTTTGATAATTATTTTCACCCTTTCCATTTCTTCTACAAATATTACTAGAATAGACAATCTAAAAATAAAACACTCTGTGTCAGTGGTCTCAACAAGAGTAGGAAAATATAGCTGTCATGTCAATAATTATCAAAAGCATTTACTAAATTTCATTGCCACTACAAGTATCTAACATAAAGGTATGCTTCTACTTCAAGACATTTGATCTGATATCGATCAATGATCATAGATTAATCATAACACTTCAAGATACTCAATACGAGTAGAAAACATTTGTGCTACATTGTAACTAGAACACATAAAAAAAGGGAATATAATGGATAGAGTCCGGAAGTTTACCTAGCAACTAGCCATCAAATACAACTGAGCTAACAAAATGTTGCTCATTACGGCTGCTGCAGTTTGTCTTGTACGCACAAGGAGCATGTCAATCGCCACCCATTCATTTTCGTCCCACCCAAAAGTCGAATTGTGCATTTGATTCACCGAAACAACTAGCGGAGAAACTAGATATATTGTATGACATAACCTATTTTGCATATTACAATGTAACATATAACTGCATGTGCTGTTCTCATATTTCATACCTGTAAGACAATTATCTATAACTTTTATATTTGTCTATGCGCATTACAAGGGAGATAACCCATACATAATAAAGAAAAAAATCATTTCAAATGCTGTATCTGTAATGAGATAACAAACCATGCTATAATAGTTTAGCATTAACATGTAACTAAATGAATGTATAATAGTTTATACAAAGTAAAGATAAATTTATAGGAATAGGGAATTTGCTAGCAGCCAACTGAAAATATATATGCATGCAACATATTAAACTGCATACATTAAAAGGACAAGAAGCAAATGTTTCTAACGGAGACAACAACAATTTACGATACATGTATTTAATTTTTTTTCCAGAACTAGACTCGTGCTGTTGTAATATTATAAACGGCAGCATAATCTAAAAAGATTTGAAATATTAAAGTATGTTAAAATGTAATGATAAATGTGTACTTCGTCAATGAAACATTAATTCATCTTGGGCATTATTAAAATGCTTAAAATGGTTGTTATTTCAAAATAATTACTAACAATTATAATAATTCATATTTTTTTGGTGATCATCATGTTTCCTATTCCGTTTATAATGTAGTCCTACAATATGAATCCCCTCTGAAGGAGTAGATGTTCATGTATAAATAGCTATGAAGGAAGAGCACCAAGTTGAGTTGTTAAGCTATGATCTTGTACTTCAATGGTTTCATGTAAATTTGCTAAAAAAATGACAAAATGAATCACTGAAACTTTATTTTTTTAAGCAAAACAAACTTCAAAGGTATGCCGAAAAAACAATAATTGCATATAATTTTATCATTTTTTCAACATCATGGATAACTGGCTTTCTCCCTTTTTTGTATATTAGACATTAATGATGTTCCTTAAATACAAAGAACAGGAAGACAAACACTAAAATATATCACATAACATGTTTTTCCTGTATTTCTGTTTTATTTTATTGTCTGATTGTGTAATTATCAATGTGGCAATTAAAATAATTATTGGTTGAAATAGGCAGAAATTGTATGATATATTGTATTGTAGTAATTATTCTTATATCTTACTTATGTCAAAAGTACATTTTTATACTGCTATTGATAGACTTGAACATAATTACATCCGACAAGTGAGCTATTTATTTTAGAAATGAGATCTATGTTTCAAACGTAGTGGGGTCTATATTTCCATTCAATTCCCTGTTTAATCAACGAATACCAGTTAAGTAAAATCTCCATAATAACATACAATTAAATATAATTGAGGGAATTATTTTTAAATCCTTTTTATTGAGTAGAGAGTGGTATGCACCCCTTCTGATATACAGTCACACCTATCTTATATGACCTTCCAAGGGAACATTGATATAGGGTCACATAAGACAAGTGGTCACTAAATACAGGTTTAATTAATATGAAATGCACTGTCAAGGGAAATTAAAGTTAAGGCCACATAGTACAAGTTATTGCTTAATAAAGGTGGTCACTAAAGCAGGTTTGACTGTAACTAAAGTCAAATAGCAATAGAGTTAACAGTTTAACATAATCTGAATAGAAATAAACACACCAGTGAAACATACAATGAAATTTAAATAGTAACAAAAGATCGGTAAAACAAATACAACATAACTGTAGGGAGAACTAATTGTCATAGGGGGAGGGTTGAAATCTCATTAACTGATTTAATCCCGCCACATGTGTGTGCCTATCTCAAGCCAGGATCTGTATTTCAAACACAATATGTCATGTTTTTGTGTGTTCAATAAATTGAGGTGGGAGGTGATTGTTCCTATTACTGATATTGGTTGAATTGTGGGCCAACACTCTTTAAACTTTCTTTTCATAAATAAAGACCAGATGAGAATTAATCTATTGCATGCATGGTACCAGTTGTAAAGTCTGCAGGATTGTACGGTATATACACTGGAGTACCCGGAGAAAACCACCGATCTGTTGTTAGTGTCTTGCAACAGGTCGGTGCTTTTCTACGGATACTCCGGTTGTGTCTGCCAATTAAAACTGACTTCCGTGATATAGCTGAAATATTGTTGAAAGTTGCGTTAAACACCATAACCCTAGCCCTGTAGGACTGCAACGGTAAAGTAATCTTTTACAACATCGGCGCATAGTGCACACTGTATCAATAGAGATAGTGCCTAAGGTTAACACCAGGAAAATCTTACAAACAGTTGAGGCAATCCTTAAATGTTTTTGAGAGATGACTTTGGTATAGGTAGGTAGTATCTCTGAAAAAGTAATTTGTTTGACAAAGAAGTCCCCTATTTTGGGTGAAATGACTGAAATAACATTGCTATGCCAAAATTTCAGAAATGCGACCTGTTTGTGGGATGTTGAACACATAGTAAATACTTTTGCACGTCATTTAAGTTTTAATGTGAGCAAGGACCCGGGTGGCTCAGTGAGTTAGATAGTTGGATTACCTAACAACTCATACAAGCTTATACGACGTGGCTTTGCGCCCGGCTTTGTAAATTACAAAAAGGGTGCATTCGACTCGCAGCCGCAGGTAAACAAGTTTACCAGTTACTTGCCCATGATCGGTGGGCAAGTAACTGGGTACTCCGACTTCTACCACCACTAAAACTGGTCGCCATGATATAGCTGAAATATTGCTGAAAGTGGCGCTAAACACCAAAAAACAAACAAAATATGAGCAAATTTTGATTTATTTTTTACATGTATGAAATACAGGAAACTATTAATACAACGTGTATTGTGCATTAATGAGACTTGGCCTTGTAGAATCAACTGGATTCGTTTTCTATGACTGATATTTTTTTCTTTGAAGTCGGCGTGAGTATTACTAGATGTAACGAAAAAAGAGGAAATTAGAATCTGCAATGTCAACATTTAAGATACACTTGATACACTTATATTTGTACTATATCGAATGCAAATATTTATTTAAACTTCCAAAGGCGTTCATTTACTCTGTACTCAACTTGAACTATATATTTTCTTAATTAGCTATAGACAATGTGTTCCTTATACATGTGGTTCCATACAGTTAATATATTGAACTTAAAGTTTATGGAGGAATCAGGACATTTGTAATAGTGCTCGAGCAGACATTTGACATTTCAAGATTGGCAACATCTATGATGTTTATAAATGAAATGTTGATAAGTGTTGTTTAAAGGTCAAGTTAGTACTTGTATAGCTAAATCATGGAGAGAGCAAGTTGCCTTTCAATGTGAGGATGATGATGTCTGTTTTGTACTAGACCAACAAACTGAGATGGATTTTTTGATACTATAGCTTTCTGAAGAAAAAAAAAGAACAAAAATATGTCTACGTGTCATAAATGAATGTTTCTCATTGAATTGAAATTATAGCTGTATAAACGTTAGAGAAAACCGAAAGGGCAATCAATAATGGACAATCAAGAGAAACTGACAACATTGTGCACGCAAGACACAAGACGCAGACAAACAAAATAAATAACTGTGTATCATGTCTTGCCTGTTTCGTGTACTAACTGCATCATAACTTGTCGCTATCGCAACTCGTGGTGATACTGGCTCACACAAAAGTCTTGTACCAAAATACTATGTATGTAATTGGTATTTATCTAACATTATGCAAGTTTTCCTTTGAAATTCAAGAAAGTAGCTAGTCTGATACAAAATGCTGTATCACCACACTGTGGTGATAAAAGAATGGCTCGACGTTGCACCAGACGTTCTCTGCTGGACTACTTGTTCATGACAGTATACAGAAATCTAAAAATCGAGCAACACAAGCCCCATAAAAATCTGGGGTGAACTCATGTGCTCCGGAAGGGTATTCAATTACTGCCCCATTAGCGACAACCTTCGTGGTGCTCCAGTTACAAACCCGGTGATAAGTCAGGAACGAGGAAAGGATTACTCTATTATGTTCCCCGTTTTATTTAAAATTAAAGATTTTTCTTTTTTCTTTTTGATATTCTAAAAACCTGCTACATGTAGTTTGCACCAGAATAATGTTGTGAACATATTTCTAATAACCTGAACTAGTTTACCATCGAACCTAGATGGCTTAACGCTATCTATATCTGCTGGTGAAAAAAACCTGTCTGGAACGTAATGAATAATTTCTGAAATGGAATCACTGACTTCGTATCAACATCGAGTTCGTGACTACTTGACCGGTGATGCATTCGAGGACTAATAGTCCACCAGAAATTGCATAGATATAGTGGTAGCCCATGTAGTAGTAAACATTATGTTATCAATATCCATGTTATACATCTGATGCTCATTTCTGATTTCATCGTCGTCCGTCGGTTCTCTTTTATAGAAATATCATTAACAACACCTTGTTGATAAGTATTCTGTCACTTGCGTATAGATGATGAAAGATGTTATAAACAATTTGATTTTGGTTCAAGGTTGATTATTGTTTCACTATTATGACGGGTGGACGAGGTGTGTTTTTGGTCTCCGCATTTTATGTTTTTATTGCTGGTTATATCAACAACTATTACAAATTGTCAATTCCCCCTACAAATTTAATATGTAGACATCATTATTTTGACTTTTCTGGTCTAAATTCTTTCCAAAAAAGTGATTTTGGAAAGGTTTTAATCTTTGATATAAAAATATTTTTGACAGTCGAAGTTCATTTTGATCATGGAACTCGTCATGCACGAATAAAAAATATTTTTGTCAACTCTGTCAGCACACTTTTTCCAAAACCTCTACCGGGTCTCTTTTTCTATTCTTTCTCTTACAAAGTGGTGATATCCATCCACATCCAGGTCCAAATCCATCTAAACGGAATCCAAAATATCCGTGTAGTAAATGTTCAAAGGGCGTCATAAAAAGTAGTAAATCTATCAACTGCTCTATTTGCGACCAGAAAACCCACATAAAATGTACAAATATCACTAGCAACCAAATTTCTAAAGAAAAAACGCATAATGATGTACACAATTCTTTTATTTGCGATCAATGTACAATCAAATCCCTTCCTTTTAATCAAAATAAAAATGTTGTAGAAGATCAACATCAGTCTTTTGAAAAAAAAAAAA
>MJUT01000634.1:279880-299411 GCA_002080005.1 Gigantidas platifrons
CTTCAGGCGCACCAGAATTCACATTCGGTTGTTACTAGAGCAGGAACTAGTAACCCTTCAGGCGCACCAGAAATCACATTCGGTTGTTAGTGGCATTTGTGTTGCTCACACTTTAATTTTCTGTGTAGTGTCTAGTAGATCATTGTTTGTCTTTTTGTTCTTTCTATTTTGGCCATTGTATATTTTATCCTTCTATTTACGGCTTATATCTCTTTGGTATGTTAACATTTATCTTATGACATACTTCTGGATTAAAGGTTAAAGGTGTTGAACAAGACTTTCAACCATATTTAAGTTACATCGTGGTTTAATTAAATGGGAAACCAGAGTATTCGGATATCACTATGCATTACCAGTTCTTCAAATCAGTCAATGTCGCAGATATACTGCTCACATGACGTTAAAATTCAACCAATATTAAGAACTAAGCTTAACCCCATTCTTTCCGTTTGATTTTAATTTCGCAGTTAGTCGTTGTCATTATAACATTATGAATAAAGTTTTAAAACTTTTTTTTTTTATTCCATCTGCAAATTCTATCTTCAGATAAAACAAAATTTAAGGAGTTCACAAGGGTATGCATTACACTCACCGGTCAATACATATTATTATTATGACATTCATGAAATCACATTTATATCCTTGATATTCCCACATTTATTCATTTATATGCATATTTAATACTAACAAATATAATATAAAATTTAAAATCAAAACTACCAAAAACAATTGCAAAAAGCAAATTTTGTCAGCAACACTCACTATGATATAATGACAATTAAAACACATATCTTTATGAATGACCTACCTCTTTCTTCTGAACAGTAACTATTATAATTGAACTCCCTAAAAAATTATGTTATTTTTTTTTTGCAACTAAGCACTATTGCTAAAAAGAGTATTGAACTTTAATAACAAATGACCTTGAAATTATTCCGTCATTTAAATTTAAATGTATACAATTAAAAGAAATTCATGTCAAGTGTATCCACCTTTTGTTAAATATAAATATTTCTAGTTGGCTTATAGTAATAATTAATGCATTGTCCTTTTATTTACAAGCTACGAAAGTTTCTTTTCATGCACGATACTGCATTGATAATACATTTTCTTTTATTGAATTGATGTCATGATAAATGCAAGATTATTTGCCTTTGATATCATTGAGTGAGTGATTGTTGTTTAACGCCAACTCAGCAATTTTTCAGCTGTATCATGGCTTTGTTCTAGACCAACTCGCTGAGTTGGACTTTTATAGTGCTAGCTCACTGAAACAACAGTCCGCGGATAGACATGTCACTCCACCTGGACACATTATTCTGAATCCGAACCAACCAGTCTTTTCTCTTATTTCTTAATGCTGCGTGCTTAGCAGAGAATTAGCAAATACTAATTTCATAGTCTTTGGTTTGACCCGATTGCTAACCATTACACCACCAATGCGGTTTGATATCATTGATAAAAATAGCCTGGTGTGTGTCCTCAATGGACGTGGATGAGGTTGATGGGTCACTTAAAATAAAATTGGGAACGGGACGAGAACACTTTGTTTTCAAACAATGATTAGCATGTCATGTGCACGTAAGAAATGGGCAGTACTGGAATGTTGACGCGGAACACAGCAAATTATATATAATGTTTCTTGCATCAGAATAAAATCGTCATAAGAAGAGTTTGAAGATACCAAATGGGTAATCAGAATCCGTAAATCGAAGAAGGGAAGACAACATAATGGCCAAAAGAAAAAGTACAAAATGACAAACAACGATCTACAAAACATACACATAAAACTAAAGATCGAGTAACACGAAACCCACTAAAAACGAGGGTGAACTCATGTGCGCCGAAAGGGTAGGCAGTTCCTGCTCCACTAGTGGCACCCGTCGTGTTAATCTAGTTACAAACCCGGTGATAAGTCATGAATGAGAAATGAACCGGGAAGTATTAACGACAAGTGGAACATATCCGTGGTCATTTGTGACACAGATATTCCGTAAGTTAACCAAGTCATTGTGCCGACGTTAGAATTGTATTAAATTGTAACACCAAAGTCCTCAACTAACACTAAACTTTTCTGTTTAATTCATTTAACCCACAAAATAGTCAATGTTTTATGAATCCATTTCATGTTATTTTATTTTTAAACATGCGAAAAATTGATATGCTTATACCTCGGCAACTCTACATAGGTTCAACTACACATTTAAAAATAGTATAGTTATTAACCTTGCTATAAACTGTAAAAGTTAAAACCTATCGATGTGTCAAAGATTAAAATAATCGGTTTGACATAATAAATGTAACTTCCCGTACCAATAGTATATATTAAGTAGTATATGACAAGGCGTCCATATATGTGTAGCCATGCTGTACGAATCCCCTGTATTAAGCATTATTTAAATAACATGTGTTATTTGTTTTATTATACTGAATGTTCTTTTCTCCTGGTTTCATTCTTTTTAATGATTTTGATGCCCTGAATTTCAATTGCTGTTTTCTTTTAATGTGTTAAACTGTGATATCGATGATGTGTAATAAATAAGATTACATACATATTTTGTATTTGTTAATATTTTTCTGCCATTTTGGTGTATGTTTTATACAGATGGGTGTTCTTAAATGAAAAGTGAGCAATTTGTCAGCTACGCCATGTGATAGACTAAATTATCACCCTCTGCCATGTGATAGACTAAATTGGCACACACTCCTTAACCAATGAGAAGACAGGAAATTTACATGAAATATAATAATAATATTTAGCCTATGAACTATACACATGTTTTTCAAATAGCCAAATGTATTAGTTTTCCTTGATTCCAACACTATATTCGATAATAGCTTGTGTCTTTTCTTCGTTACTCTTTCGAAGCACCCGAGGTCACCTCCGTTTCTTTGTGGGGTCTGTGATGCTCAATCTATAGTTTTTGTGTAGTGTTTTGTAGATCATTGTCCTTTTGTCCTTTTTATCTTGACCATAGCATTGTCTGTCCTTTGATTTACAGCCTTTGATTATTCCTTTGGCATCTTTAAACTTTTCTTATGCTTCAGAGAATATATTGTCAAGTCTTATGCATTTCTGACTTAGATGGCTATCAAAGTAATAAAGTAAATAAAGCATATCATCGTCACCTTTAGTGTTTCCTTCCTTATCTTATTTTTATTATTTTATTTCAAACCTAAATCACAATATGGACATTTGCAATATAATTTATTATCTGGTGGGTGTCGTTGTGTGGTCATGTCCGTTTCGCAACATAAATCTTATTTCAGTGATATATATCTATTTTGTTTAATGCATATTGCTTGGCTATGGTCACACTGTTATAAACATTTAAGATACTGTTGGTCACCCTATGATGCGTCACGTTTGTTTTCAGGGTTTATTGAACCTTGGGGCTTAAATTACTGGTTTCATGTCAACAAACAACAAAATATAAAAGATCCGTGTCGATTCCAGCACCCTGTACATGAACTTTCATCAAAATCAGATGTGTTCACCATGGCGATTTTCATTGCTTGTTTAGTTAGACTCTTCGGATTTGGTGATGTCATATGCTTGTGTAACTACAGTTTACAAATGTATCTAGTTGAGAACTGTATTAAAAAACATATTTATGACATCTAAACGGATTAAACAATACTATGAGACTTCGTGGTTTTATTTTGGATAAACACTGAATGATCATTGTTTGTCCTTTGTCCTTTTTCTTTTAGCCATTGTCATGTCTGTCTTTCTGCGTTTTACGGCTTCTGGTTGTACCTTTTGGTATCATCAAACGTTTCTGTTAGAAATGTTTCATCTATATCGTGACTATCAAACTGGTTTGGGAAGAACAGCTTGGAGACACACTCGAAACTGTATGGTGACATCCCTGTCATTCGTAAGTTTCTGAATATCTTAACGTTTGAGATAGCGTTAGGCTTGTTGTCAGAAGTCAACAATAAATATTCAAGCTATTACACTACATGTAATATAATGGTATATTTCTCTTAATGCTTTATCCTTGATTTCAGTTCAGAAAGTTTACAGCTATAAAATGAAAAAAAAGCATTCCACAACATCGGCACATTTCAAAATTCTAACAGGACAATCGTAGAACAGATGCAAAATCGAGACCACTAATACATATAGGTGATCACCCACTAACTTGGTTTGGTACAGACACTCTTATGGACCTAAACATACCCAATGATGCGGTCATGCAAGTGTTTTCCACATGTGAGTAAACTGTAGATCATCGCTACGACTGAATCTATTAGGATTGATTGTGCTTCACGCCACTTTCAGCAATATTTCAGCTATATCACGACGACCAGTTTCAGTGGTAGAAGAAGCCGGAGTATGCGGAGAGAACCACTGACCATGGGCAAAGCAACTGGTAAGCTTCATCATTTGCGGCTGCGAGTCGAGTGCACCCCTTTTTGTAATTTACAAAGTATTGGTGATAGGCTTTTATGAGTTGTTAGGTAATCCAACTACCTAACTCATTGAGCCACCCGGGCCCCTGAATCTATTCGAGGAATTACAATGGGTCTTGATATTTTATCAAACGAAAAGAGTTTAAAATAACAAATTGAAGTCATTGTATACAGGTGCTTGTTTGTTTATATTTGATCACCATTAAAATGAGTGTCGATGTATCAATAAGATATATTATCCTGCAATGACAACATTTACCGACCAATATAGCCTGTCCAATATTTTTTTTGATATTGGTCAGTTATAAATAGAACATAGAAATGTAAGCTCGGGGCACATCGGGGGATATTGTTTTCAAATACATACACAAAATTATTTCAAATACTTTATCATCGTCCAGCAGACGTTTATTTACGATTTAAAATTGCAGGATAAATACAATACATGTGCACTGTCGAAGCATATAGGTAAAGCCTCGCCTTTTCCCCCGTTTCTAAGCCTCATACACATATCAACTATATGCTTCGACAGTGCACAAGTATTGTATATTTCCTCGCCACTTGTCTGTAGTGTAGACCTGCTTTGGGTTTTACGATGTTACATTGAGTTAAGGGTAGTTGGCAGTGAATATTAATGTTTTTCTTATATTATTTAAATAGCACTCTGTCGCCTCAAAACTGTGATATTTACTTTACATGTAATTTAAAGTTTCCAATAAATACCAATTCAGTCTAGATTCAAACGACCTTCATTTTTAATATGGGACGAAGTCCCAACTAAGGTAGAGATAGCAATTTTTTTTATATACCCAGCAAACACACGACGTAACGCCGACGTCGGGGATTCGTCGTCTGAACGTAACATCGGGGAAAAACGTTGTCACAACGTTGTGTTCACGTAATTTCACAACGTTATATCACGACGTTTATACAACGTTACAAAATTACGTCTACACAACGAAAAAATATTACCACCATACAACGTAACATTTTATTACGTTGTAGCGACGTACTATAAACGTCCTTATTTTTTTCGTTTTTGGTCGTGCGTCTAAGTCAATGTTTACATAATATTAAACTGAGACTGTGGATAGGGGTAAATGGTATATTTATGTAACAGAAAAACTATCTTGAAATTACAAGGCTAATTTGTTAAGAAACAGAATCTTTGAATAATTTACACTATAAAATATCTTAAGTAACAAAAACTGCTGTAAGAAACTTATTTTTTTTAATTCTCATGCAAAGTTTGAAATTATCGCCATATAATCTCTATTCGTACGCTTTGGATTTTATCGGCAAACTCTATGTAAAAATCAGCGCATGCGTATTGATACCACGCGCAGCATCCCGCATCTTTCAAAAATTGTTCAGATACAACAGATCAAATTCCGCTTTTAATTCTCGACTAAGACAAAGAAAATTCAAAGAAAGAATATATCGTTAATCATCATTAGTACAGTTATCAGAAGATTACACTTAAGGTAGGTACACTTTTTTTTACGCAAAATCAACGTTCAACTGGTCAATATAGAAAAAGGGGGCACGTACAGTAGTAAGTGGTTCGGTTTTTACACTGATATGACTGTAAAAAAAGAATTTCGACTATTAATTAATAGAAATGACACTGTAATACGTAAGACCGAGTTTTCACTCATTTATCACTTGAACTTTTTTTTAGATTTATTTGTCTTAGAAAAGGGGGTATGCATGATAGTTGTGCACTGATACACGTACTTTTTCAATGCAAATGGAGAATGCCACCAACATTCTTACACTACAGGGGCATATATGTACATTGTATATGTCTGTCAATCTCATTTCATTTGAATGATGGTTTCTATTGACTGTTTTCATCACATACACGTGAGAATGCATTCATGGGTCATGATCTTAATTAAGCGGTATAAATGTTTTCATCCATTTGCATGTTTTATCAGTTGCCAAATATCCCACCTTAGGCAAAATCCTGATATATACATATGTAACAAGTAGTCAAAGTACATGTACTTGAATAAGGTTTGGCAATCATTTAATGACTAGGAGCTTAACTGTTTAACACAATGTACATGTATGTCACATTGATTTAAATGGAAAAGATGGATCTAGGATGCTCATTACTTTGTACAATATAACATGCAACAATAAACCCATTCAACANGCCGTATTGGTGATAGGCTTGTATGAGTTATTAGATCCAACGACCTAACTCATTGAGCCACCTGGGCCCACACTCACTGAAATAATATTTCACAGATCAAGGTATGCAGTACTAAATAATGCAGTGATATGCTTTACATTATGTCAACTAGGATGACAATGTTTCTAGAAATGCTTAGGCATATAAAATTGACATTGGCTAGATTAGTATGAGAGAAAACATGTGGTATTAAGTGGTACATTGCTTCCCTAACTGAAGGATTAAGCATCTGACAATGAGTTTCTCGCCAATAAAACAGGGGTTTAGTCGCAATATGACCATACCACAACATTATGACAACGTCGTGACAACGTTGTGTGGATGGTCGTATTTACGTGCTGAGGAGTTTACAAAAGTACGTTGTGACGACGTAACAATATTACGTTGTGACTACGTAAAGTATAACGTTGTGACAACGTTTTCCCGACGTCGGATTGTTTGCTGGGTACTAATGACTAAATTTTCATGCACCGGAAATGACATACCGGAAGCAATACATGTACAGCTTCAGTGGGTTTCTGCAAAAAATTCGATGCAGTAAAAAATTGCTCTTGTAGGGGCACGAGTATCAAAGTACTAAAAACGACATATTGCATAAATAAAATCAAGAACGGGTACAAGGATGTAGAAAAAAAATCAAGTTGCAGCTCTCGTGAGAAGTGGAACCTGTTCAAAATATCGCGAGATAGAGCGTGAAGCAGTCCTTGACAACCATAAACAAAGATGACCGACAATGTTTATAATTTTTATGATGTATAAAACTAATGACGGCTTTTCTCGTGAATAAAGCATCGCACATGAACAATAAAAAGTGCAAACTAAAGCTATAGTACAATACAATTTATTTACTACTTCCGGTTATGAACCATGTTCGGTAGCGGATACGAAAACTGTCTGGAGTTTGATCCCCGATATATTGTTTAAACAAATTATTGGACTTCGTCCCAAGTTAGGTAACACCTATTATCATATTAGTTTCACGTGAAACAAGCATGCTATATCTATTCATAGTTAAGATGAAAGAAAATAAATTTAAGAAATTCACTTATAAGAATACTACACATATAGAAACAAATCAATATTACTGTTAATACATGTACGAGTATATTATGAGAAGCAGACGACAGTACCTGACACACTGATATATCACGTGCGACCATTTATGACAATTTAAATCCAAAATGGTGGAACGAAATATCTTGTAACTAGGAGGGTGTTATGGTATTTAACACGATTTTCAACAATATTTCAGTTATATCGTGGCGGTCAGTTTTGGTGGAGGAAACTAGAGTATCCGGCGAAAACCGCCATCTTGTGACTAGGAAGATATAATAAAGTTACTTACCTCTTTCTGTTAAAATCCTTTATAAGTGTATAGTCATTTTCTAACATACAGAATAGACATGCCCTCATATACTGTAAACAAAATATAATATACTGAAATATAAATAAACAACCTGAACAAATATTAGTCATTAAAACTAATAACAATTGAACGAGCATTAAATATTTATATCCTGTACTAAGTTAATAATTATCTTTAGCTCCGATTAATATTTACCACTCACTGTTTAGTGCTATGCAATTATTTCGTTAACTTTGCTCTATTCATTTAGAGCTGTTAAGGCAACGACAATTGCATTAGATGAGACACGGGTTTATAACTTTCACCGTGTCGATACCACGCTTAGGTAGCCTTAGCCGAGGACGGGAATAATGGGGTATCATGCAACACTGACTAAGCTTTATTTCTCTCACGTTTACATATGTACATGTAAGTTGTCTTATCTTGGTATCTTGTATATGCATTATAATATATTATGCATAATTGATTGAATATATCCATGCATACATTTCTTAATTTTTCGATGTGAAGTTTTATTGCTGGATTATTTATTGGTTATCATCATCAATATTTCAAGGGAGTTTGGTCTTATGGTGTTTAACACCACTTTCAACAATATTTCAGTTGTATCGTGGTGATCAGTTTTAGTGGTGGAGGAATCCGGAGTACTAGAGAAAACCACCGAACTGCAGCTGACACACTTTATGTTGTATGTAGTCATGTTGTATCGAGTACACCTTGCCATTAGTCAGATTCGAACTCACAACGCTAGTGGTGATATGCACTGATTACATATGTAGTTGCAAATCCAACTGCCACACACGATCACGGTGGCCCTTCAATATTTCAGTTCTACTCATGTCCAGAATAAGTTAAAATATAATAAAATCATGTAATCAAACCGACCTAGTCCTATGGGTTGATGTTTTCATCGAGACAAGTAAAAGAGGAGGTTATTAATTAATATGATCGTTATAGTTTGTCTAACAGCTGACCATCACGGGCATCCCAATAAACTGTTGTTCTTTAGAATTTGATGTTAATAGGTTTATGTAGACATGTGAGCTTGGAATTGAAAAAAAAAATAGATTCATTCTGTGATTTGTTATTTTCAAACTGCAAAAACTTTTACAACTGAACATATTGTGTGCTTTGTGAGGATTTCTTTTCGAATTTGATTTGATTTTTTATCAATAATCTGCAATAGTCTGATGATTTGTGTTAAATTTATATCATGAAAATGGAGCTGTGACAAATTTAATCATCAATATAAATTTTTTGAAGTTTCGGTTTATTATATAATAAAATGATTTCATTGCATAACATAAATGAACAAAGAAATGTTTGAATCCTCTTTGAAACCCGAACCATTTCGATACAAACCTAGAAGAACGCATGGATATATTTTGCCATTTATATGTGGTAAATGTGTAACCAACATAGATTTAATAAATCCAGTTGTGATAAAAATAAAACTGATTGGGAAAAGGTGGATCAGGATATATCAAGACAATACTAGTTTGTTTGTTTGTTTGATGGTGCTTAACGCCACTTTCAACAATATATCAATTATCGTGACGGTCAGGAAAACGGAGGACCCGGAGAAAACCATCGATCTGTCGCAAGTCACTGACAAACTTTATCACATGATGTGGTACACCTCTCCCTAATCCGAGATTCGAACTCACAACATCAGTGGGTGATAGGCACAGGCACTTGTTTCTATCAATGGGGGGTCGACTATCAATGTATAATAAAAGAAGGTAGCCGACTCGGAAATATACCCCCTCCGCTTCAAACACAATTTATACCATTTTCTTCGCGATTTCGTACGCTTTCCTCGAGTCTAGCGCTTCTACATATATTATTCTTTCAAAATATGTCAACAAAGTTGATCTCCTTACGGTTCTCTCTCTAAAAATAGCAATCTTACCAGTAAAAATGTCATTTTTTCCAAGGTACCCTCGTCTCAATAGACACAACTTCCGGTTTTCTTAAAATAGTGAATTAATTTTCTGGAAAATAATAAAACCCAGTCTAAAAAATATATTCTTGCTTGTCTCACTTACATAAAAATATTCTTGATAATAATTTACCCTCAAACTTGGAAGAACTTTCCTACTTTAAATAATTCACATTTTCAAAAATAACATCGTGATAATGAAAAAACCTGAGAAAGATTATACGTCCATTTGTGTTTCTCGTTTTTTTTTTGTGTTATCACCATGATAGAAAACCAGAAGTTGTGTCTATTGAGACGAGGGTACTTTTGAAAAGATGATCTTTTTACCGGTAAGATTGCTATTTTTAGAGAGAGAACCGTAAGGAGATAAACTTTGTTGACATATTTTGAAAGACTAATATATGTAGAAACGCGAGACACGCAGAAAGCGTACGAAATCGCGAAGAACATGGTATAAATTGTGATGGAAGCGGAGGGGTATATTTCCGAGTCGGCTACCTTCTTTTATTATACATTGATAGTCGATACCCCATTGATAGAAACAAGTGCCTGTGGTGATAGGCACTGATTGCATAGGTAGTTGTAAATCAAACTACCATACGATCACAGCCTTTTACCATCAATGATAAACAATAATATAATTAGAAGTGCTATGTGTAAAAATAATCAATTAAGTCTACACCGCTGAAGAAATTCTCCGAATCAATTCTATTTAATTAAACAGTGTATTGATAAAACATTTTTATCAGGAAAACCATTTGTCTTTTTAAAAGAGACATTGTTTGAATATTATTATTTTACAAATTGTATTTCCTCAGTACATTGTTAAAAAACAAAACAAAAACAAACTCGTTATATGAAGTGATTTTACTTGTAAATATCTTACCTTTATTCACACAGAGATGATAATTATGTACACATTAGGAAAATGTGGATTGATACACTTTTAATGTTGTTATAAATACAACACTGGACGTTCCGGAAGCTGTTCTGACGCAGCCTCAGTAAAGAATCAGTTCATTATTAGGTATTGATACATTTTAATGCATCACGCGATCACGTTTTAAAAACATGAATGCTATTTTTACATTGACTGTATTGGTAATACATTTTTTTATCTTCATCTAATCAGTAGTACACGTGGATGAGATATGTGTGACCACTATAATATTTTGCTTCCTATTTTGTCTTACAAATCGTCACAAGATTTGAATTGGGGCGTATAATTTTGGCTCTGGTGTTTACATAGTGTAGTTTTTAAAAATTATTATGATGATATATCTATATAAAAAATAAATGTATATCGTGTGAAATACCACCTGGCAAGTCGTTGTAGATGTTTAAGAATCGATTGACATTAATGTCAATGCGTATGCGTGATGATGAGTAACCTAGTCAATTATGCATCACACACAAAAGAATGCTTCCGGAATTCGAATATACTTTGTGTATTCACAACGTTATATCGATATTACAAATTATACTTCCTTAAATTGTTAAAACCACAACATTTCAAGGACATGAATTGTTAAATAATTACAGTACATATATATTAAGTGATATATATAAGTATCTTGCTTTGTGTGTACTCGATTAGTATGTAAATAATAAAATACTTCTTGAATGCATGTTTAAAATTAATCTATGACATTAAATACCAACCAATCAATCATACAAAGTGATAAATTAGAGGGCCCACTACAATCTGAATAGACGGGCAAACTACAAAAATATCTCTTGCATAAATGTTATCATTCAATTGCCCCCTTCATTCACTTTCAAGAGCAATGATTTTCATTGTTGATGATTAATGGCACCTTCAACAATATTTCAGCTATATCATTGGTTGTCAGTTTTATTGGAGGAAAAAGTAACCAAGATACGACGGAAGTAACGAACAAAATATTTAATTTCAAGGTAAATGATATTTTAGTGGCCATTGCACGTAGGGTTTTCAGTGACAAGACATGGCAAAAATATTATATGATCGATCTCAAAATGCCGTATCATCTTTCAGGAGCCTTTGGCTACATTTGAAGCTTCCATTATATATATATTATATTATATATATATATAAAGACCTTGTAATACACACAGATTAAGATCTTATACTGAACTGAATTCGACATTATAATCGTAATGCTACATCTTTCCTAACATGTATACATATCTATATATCCGGCAATATGGTCTAAAGACATGTGATTATTCTAGTTTATGATTGTACATTTGCTATGTTACTTCGTGCGTTTTAACTAACGACTACACTTTAAGCCTACCTGCACATGAGTGCACCACATGACGTAAATGATCCGTAATTAGAACCATTAAGCGATATGCATTCTAGTGCATCTTTTATTCATTTTACTCGCTTTATTATGGATCCTCATAATAAAACCAGATGCTGTGACGTGGATTTGAATAATTTAAATGATCTTTATTAAAACTATGAATATTGTATTTAGGGTTATGCACTTATACTATTGGTAGAGATGTTAACATTTCTTTATAGAATATTGCGAATTCTAGGAGAAAGATAAAATATCAGTTAGGAGGGGGGCAGTAAAAAAATCAACAATAAAAACAAAATAACATGGAAATATAACATTAAAAAGAAACAAAATATCGAAAGATCTGCAAAACTTCACAATACTAAAACGAACACGTGAAATATAAAGCTTAACTTGACATAAACACTCTATTTAAAAAAGAAACAAAAATCAAATAAACCCTGTTAACAAAATAAGAAAAAAAACCCAGCTTTCATCCATATCCTTTTTTAATGGCAGTTCATAAATGTGAAACTTTTACATTCGATTCAATGAAATCATTGAGGATAGGATAGTGTACGCATTCTTGGTTTCTACATATCAATCCACATGTTCAATGGAAGACACAATGTCATCATCTATCCATGTTAATTACAAAAGACTAAAAACAAGTGATCGTTAAAGCATAATATTCATTTAGTGCATTACCCGCGAATATGTGAATTTGCGTATTTGAAATTAAAAATTTTATCAGGGTATTTCAACTTTACAAAAATGTTGTTTTGAAGTGCATAAGTTTATTAAAGGAAAAGACCAGTCAGTTGAAAAGTTGTTTTAATTCAATTCATTATAACTTGTTATTCGTAAATAACTTATTATTTTAAAAAAACCCACCTTTATTAACATTAATATACCCAATTAAAAATATGAATAGTTGGAATTTCCTGTCGTAGTGTAAGCGGCCATGACACCTCTTCATGTGACGTCACGCAGTCAGATCATGTTAGTTGAATAAATAACATGTATCCGACTCTTTTCAACATCGTGCCCGTTTGGTTATGTTTTAATATCAGATCAACTGCAATACAATGTTTTTAATTGTATATCGTTCTAATTTTGTTCTTAATATTCCCATCCCATGTTACATTTTCATAAAACAAAGGAGTTTATTTGTACGGTGAAAAAGGGGGGCTGGTGTTCTACGTATAGTTTCATTTTATGCATGACAAATCCATCCTTTTATGCATGACAAATCCATCTTTCGTAAATCGCACAGAAACTTTACCACCAATTGGAGAAAGCGACTACGATATAGTTTTTAGCGAAATCAACCTAACCTTACCAAAAATCAAAAAACAACCACATAAAACGTTTGTTTATAAAAAAGCAGACTGGAAGAAAATAGAAGAAGATCTAACAATCTGCTATAAGAACATAAAAGAAAACCAAAATAAGATGAGTTTAGATGAACTATGGACAACCTTCAAAAACCAAGCACTAGAAAGCATACAAAAGCACATTCCAACTAAGCTTATCAGTAACAAATCAAAGTTGCCATGGATAAATCACAAGATTAAAAAACTCATCAACAAGAAAAACAAACTCTATAAAAAGAAAAAAAAAGATACTAAATATACAAATAAATATAAACAAATAAAGACTCAATTACAAAGAGAGATGAGAACTTCATACTGGAGGTACATTGAAAACATGATTTTTGACATAGAAGTACGTGAACCGGACCAACCATTTTTCAAAAAACAGCCTAAAAATCTTTTCACATATATCAAAAGCCAGAAAAATGAAAACACCGGCATTGCATCTCTAAGAAGTGAAGGTACATTACATACAAATCCCACGGAAAAGGCAAATATACTCAACAAGCAATTTCAATCGGCTTTTACATCAGAAGCAAATACGAACATCCCAGATAAAGGCTCTAGTACCTACCCTAAAATGGAACCCATCACCATCAACAGAGACGGTATATACAAGTTACTGAACAACATTAACCCAAATAAAGCTACAGGCCCAGACAAAATCAGTGGCACTTTGCTAAAACAAAATATTAACATCTGCACAGACATCCTCTCATTAATATTCACGAGATCAATTGAAACAGGGCTAGTACCATCTGACTGGAACCATGCAAACGTCACACCAGTTTACAAAAAAGGAGACAAACATCATCCAGGAAATTACAGACCCATATCACTAACATGCATATCATGTAAATTACTAGAACACATATTGGCAAGTAACATGATGAAACATCTTGAAACAAATAAGATCTTATACGAATTACAACACGGATTCAGAGCAAACAGATCATGTGAATCCCAAGTCTTATCACTAGTACACCAACTTGTACAAAACAACAACAATAATATACAAACTGATTTAGTTATAATGGATTTTGCAAAGGCCTTTGATAAGGTACCACACAAACGACTAATATACAAACTCCAACATTATGGCATATCGGAACAAACAACAAATTGGGTAACATCATTCTTGTCAAATAGAACCCAAACAGTACTTCTTGAAAACTCTTCATCTTCACAAATACCAGTCACTTCAGGCATCCCCCAGGGCACTGTACTAGGACCAATACTCTTCCTGATATACATAAATGACTTACCAGACTATCTAAAACACAGCCAGATTAGACTCTTTGCAGACGACAGCATTATATACCGAACCATTAAATCTCAAAATGACTGCTTAAAACTTCAAGAGGACATTGAATCTGCCATCAAATGGGAACAAGACTGGCTCATGTCATTCCATCCTGACAAATGCAATATTTTACAAGTAACCACCAAAAAACAACCACATCACTTCTATTACAACATGCACGGCCACATTCTTAAATCTGTCAAATCAGCAAAATATTTAGGCATCACAATATCTTCAGATCTTAAATGGAACACACATATCAAACAAACCATAGGAAAGGCAAACAGATCACTATCATTTATCAGGCGAAATCTAAAAATAAATTCAAAAACAGTCCAAAAAAAAAATCTTCTCACATTTTCCCTTTCATTAGTGCAATAAAATGCTTGACATGAAGTCATAATGATATTGTAAATATCAAAAGATAAATATACGACGTTATTTTACGATTTACATAATTTTTAATGATAAAATTGCAACTGATACAATGCTGATATATACCGACTTTTACTACGTCACGGGCAGGATAAATCCGAGAATAGATTATGATCACATTATGACTTTTGTCTCCTCCACATTGAAGAGTTTTGAAAAATGGCGATCCCCATTATTTGGTGCTACAGGCAACTTCAATCATCAAATTCTACCTTGCGGTATACTATTTTTAACATTCATTAACACAAATGTCTTTTATTTACTGTCATTTAAATTTTCACGCTAACTTGTTAAGACCATGGCCTTTTCCTTTAACCTTTGAAAAATATTTATATTTATGTAATTTGCATTTAATGGTGTGTAAATTTCGAAATCGAATTATATTGTATATCTGCACTTTTTTAAACATTTATATTGGTTTGTTATTTATGTTTTTGTTTTCAGATCGTTTCTTTATCCGTAGAGGCCGTCATGGACGTGATCGTATGGTAGGTGGATTTACAACTACCTATGAAATTAGTGCCTATCCCCACTAACGTGATTTCCGCTTAGGTGAGGTGTACTCGTTACAACATTATGTGATAAAGTTTGTCAGTGACTTGCGGCAGGTCGGTGGTTTTCTCCGGGTACTCCGGTTTCCTCCACAAATAAAACTGACCGCCACGATATAACTGAAATATTATTGAAAGTGGCATCAAACACCATAAAACCAAACTAATCAACATCGGTTAGAACAGGAGGCCACAGATGCTCTCCGTGACTCGAAACAAACGTTAGATAACATTGTTGTATATACTAAGATGACTTATAAGCAAATTGTCGTAAATCCTACATTTGTATATTCTCCATATTCTAATGTAAGAAATTAGTCTTATTTTTGGTGGGAATTTTTCATATTTTGTATGATGTCTTGGTTTGATATCAACATGCACATATATTAAGGTTGTTTCTAAACAGAACAATAAACATGTAGGAGTTTGGGTCCTTTTCAAATTTATAGAAGCTACGTGTACATGTTCTTATGATTGTGTTAGACCACAAGGCTCTAATCTTTTGATGGCGCTAGTGGAGATTCTGCATTATTTCTTCGCATAATACGAGCATGCACATACCGTTACGATTTTCCAAATGGGCGATTGCCGTGGGAGTTATGAGTTATTTTCCAACTTCTGAAATTATATATTCTGTATGCCCATTTAAATTTATGGTGTACGCAATTACTTTTTTCTTATTATTTCTGCATGGAACTTGCTTGGTAGGGTGTTTTGGAAAACTCTACGAGTATGCAGTAGCTATAACCACCTTTTAAATGATACTTGTGTAAGCACATTGGCTGTTATCTTTTGACGGAAGTAATCCATATGAGGTCTAGTTATAGTATCATGGTACATTCGACTGTAAGCATCAAATATGAGTAGAGATATTCTTGCTGTCATGTCACATGTCTATTTATTCTTGTTATTTGTAAGAAGTGTTTGTTTTTTATTTAGTATATTGTATTTTTCTCAGTATGATACGTTCTAATTTTAGAGTTGACGAAGAACTCAACGTAACAAAAGGGACAATTGTCAAAAAAATATAATCTACTATAGGTATTATATGCGTATTCTATACATAGAATGGTTCGATTTTGTTAATGTTTTTACTAGTCGCGATGCGAACCAAAAACGGGAGCGAAAAATAGTTATGTTAATACATGTGTTACGTTTATTCCTAATTTGGATGTTTAGTGTGATCTACATGTATGTGTACATTTGTATATGAAAAAAACGGGAGATTATACCAAAAACGCATTATATTGATTTCCTCTATTAAAATGAAACAGAAAAATAGATATGAACATAAAATGTCCCAAAATGCCTTGTCTTAATTTGTTGACTTCTGGTGTATTATAAAGTTACAAGATTAATTGACAGTAATCACAATTGAGGCAATCTGATCACCATTTACCTATTATCTTTTCAACATTTTATCTTGCCCGTAGACATTGGGGCATTCAAGCATCACAATGATAAAGATCGGATCCAAAGGTTGCTATAATCCAGATTTCCGTCCCAATGGCATGGTCGAAATCTGACGCATTGTTATGTGACTAATAAAAAGCCGTCACAAAAATGGTTTGATATTTTATTTGCATCCTAATTGTTAAATCAATGTTTTAAATGCAAATTCTCCATTTAGCTCATGTGAGCGTTCCTATTCATGGGTATCATGTTTTAACATGTGATTAATTTCGTGTCATTACGAATTTCAACATGACATCGTGAAACATCAAGCTGTTGTTATTTCTCTTTGTGACAAATTGTTTTCGATAAGTGATCATAAACAACACATGATAAGCGCTAGTTATTGTAGTTTGAATCAGTTGATGAGATCAGAATAATTGTAACGATGTCATTAATTTCAAACAATATGTATATGATGGAAGTATAAACAACAAAAGAAATTTATCATAATGAATAAATAGATTTGATTTATATGCACATGCTATGCATCGTTATTATCATAAGTTGTGCATCATATTGCATGGACGATAAAATTCGATACTGATTATAATGCAAAAATCGCAGAAAGAGACAAAATAGATACCACTAACACACAAATGCACTTTACACAGACAGCTCAACAAAAAGTGTCGGGGCAAGACTAGTTTTGTGTCCCTAAGCCTACACATTTCAAGTGTACCATTACAACATATATAGATACAACTAGTAAAATGCAGTGGTGTAATAATAATGATCATCTATAAAGACCATTCAACGCAAGTGAAACACACCATCAAAAATAGCACAACAATCGGGACAACACGAAATTCCAAGATTATGTTCAACTCAGAAAGATAATATTTTATCAAAGACATGTCACCATTGTATACATTGGGACAGAAATAGTATTCTTCCGTTTTTTTGTATTTACTATGACAGACAGCCCATGACAGACAAGGTCACGCGACCATGTCTGTCATGGATGAATCGACCAATCAGATTGTTTCAATGACGCATTACAAGAAAGTAGTGTACTTTATAATGTATATATATATATATATCGATAGTGTCAGATTGAAAGCCATATTTACAACAATATATAAAAATAATTAAAATGCCTACCTTGCAAACATCTTTTAGTTAAATTTTATCAAAATTGAAGCGTACACCAAGCCTTATGACGTGTGATCTCTATTACGTTTTAAACTGGAAGTCTTCATATGACGTCATGTTGTTAATGTGCCAACGTCGTCAACAACATTTCGCGGAATTTTAATTTGTGTCATTTTTAGACCAGGAATATGCAAGAATATATTTTTTATGTTCAGTATTGCATTGAAGAATTATAAGGATTAAACGATTCTTTTCAGGAGTTCATGCATGTGTACACGGTGCCGATGCACTCACAAACTTTACATAAACGTATCACAATTATGCAAACTTCTCTCCTAGCTCGTGGTGATCTAGTTTCGGGGTCGAAATGTAAACATTGTTAAAAACGGAAGAAATAGGTTCTTACACTCGTCTTTATTGAAGATCTGGGATTTCTTCCACTCGTGTGAGAAATTCTACGTCTTTTCACTCGTTCCGCTACGCTCCACTCATGAAAAGACGGAATTTCTCACACCCGTGGAAGAAATCCCAGATCTTCAATAGAGACTCGTGTAAGAACCTATTATTCTTCCGTTTTTGTGTATTTACTATGACAGACAGCCCATGACAGACAGGATCACGCGACCGTGTCTGTCATGGATGAATAGGGATCATTCACCAAATTTCTTTCGACAGACGTCGCTGTTGTTCCATAAGTGGTTAGCGGAACGTTTTAATCTCGATGACGCTTGGATTGTTAACGTTAGGTACAAGGACACGTCAATATATAATGCCCTTATAACATGACTAGGACAATTCTGTACATTTCGTTCACAAACAAAACTGTTCTCACGACTTTTTTTTATTTTATAAATTATAACATTATTGTACAAGTTAGATAAACTACTATGAAACAAAAGAAGTTACCCGTATTGCGGGATATTCAATACGGGCCGCTTTTTTTTCTTCTAATAGTACTGTATCTTATACTTACAACCATTGCGCTGGAACAGATGACTACAGTACGACAGGGATATTAGGTTATTAATTAAATTCCTAACGGTGTATACGTGTATCACATTTCATTTCTTTGCATTAGCATTATGGGAAAAGGGTGTATTTTACTCTGATAAAAAGATTTCA